>CAKNXH010057737.1:0-10097 GCA_932178445.1 Andricus quercusramuli
TCCGGGGGTGCATAGTCATTTTGGATTTGTGGGGGGTGGGGGCCCGAGATCCCATTCAGAGATGCGCTTCTACGAACCGTGGAAGGGGTGCTATTTCCCCCTGACATAAATGTCTCGTCCGTTAGTACCGAAGTATCAAGCTCGATTCGACGCCCATGCGATTCGAATGGCACTCGATTTGACATATCTTCATCTGCTGCCGTCCATACGGCCTCCCCCACGAATCTTCTAAAATATCTAACTGTCCTATCCAATACCACTTCGCGAGTACCGGTATTGTTAACGAAATGTGCATTTAAAATCGCGCGGATTTTTTCCGTGCCCAGGTTTAATAACCAACTGTTATCTTGTTCGGCCATTTTCGTTTTTATTTTCAAACAAAGCGAAGAGCAAAAACGAATAGATTAACCGACAAAATCACATCCATTGCATTTTTATAAAATAAACAAAAAATCTTTAAAAAAAACCGAACTAAGTTTTGTCGAAGCGAAGGAGAATAATCGTAAAAAAAATTATTCCCATCGAGAGAACCGAACCTATGCTACCCTTGACCACGAATAACACACTTCTCTAAGAGGAAAAAAATTTAGGTAATTTTTAACAACCTATATGAAACACTAAAAAAAATTTTAATAATGAATTATTTTTTTGTGAAAATCCACCCGAGATAATTTTCCTATTAATTTAGAGTATTTCCCCTTTTTCATTTGATTAAAAACCGCTCCTAATCGCTTTGCAACGCGCGGATACGTTTTCGTATGCGAGCTGTCACTTTTCGTTCGTACCGGTCGACTGTATATTTGCCCCCACCAGTGTACCGTGTCGCGTCTCGTTGGAAGTGACCTCCCGCGAGCCGAGTCTTCCCGAACAGCGGCGAGCTGATACGATTCCTCCCTTCTGGTTCCGGGCCTTCGTACCCGATATCGATCCGCGTGACTATACTCGCGTTTAGGAAAATACCGCCGGAATTTTAAATTGTAACGTCATTATGACGCGGCACTCGACACTTTTCCGCGAACCTATTTTCGATATGCAATAAAACACATTTCAGATTTTTTTTCTAAAATGACAGGTAAAATTCATGTATATGGATGTATATGTATATAAAAAAAATCACAAATATAAAATTTAATGTATAAAAAATAACAGGTGAAAAATGACAGGTAAAAAATCACAGGTAAGAAAATAACAATGCAATAAAAATCACCAATATAAAATCAAATGCAATCAAAAATCACAATTGAAAAAAAATTCAATAAATGAGACACAACATGCACATGTAAAATAAATCACATTTTAAATTCCTATTTCAACCAAAAACGTGACTCTCAGATTTTTTCCCAGGTTCTTTTTTCCTGCCTTTGCCTTTTCAAACAAAATTTTGCCCAACACACGTCAGGGCGCCAGTTAAAACGAAGATTCCTACTCCTTCATTTTAGTAAAAAAATATAATTTAAAACACAAAGGCTTAAAATTGTTTCCCCGGGACTTTTAATGTACTTTAAATGGCGCCAAGCAAAAGTTATTTTGCCGCCCTGGAAGAAATTTAGCCTGGTAAATGAGTAAACACTTTCACAGTTAATAATTGAAACTTAACCTGCCAAATAACTCTATAAAGCCCTAGCCCGTAATCTCGGTGGAGTGGCGTGAGTACCTAAAAATCTCGACTACGGAAAATAAATCTGAGAGGTCATTAATGAAAAAATGCATTAAATTCAATATTCAACACCAAGTCATATTTAAATTTATTATAATATGTGTGAGGAAAAACCTCTCAAAACAATTGTTTAATATATATAATCTCATGATTCAAATCAGTAAGAGAGAAAGAGTCAATAATTTGCACAACAAAAAAAAATCATATCAAAAGAAATTCGGCCTCGTCTGGCTGACACTTTAAAATAAATTTTATAAAAGATTTTAAAGCTAAACACCGAGCAGAGGAAAGAAAGCTCAGAGCGACACTTCCGCCCTGGGGCACCGAACAAACAAATTTTTCTCTGCGTCTACTGACGCCATTGATAAGTTAAATATTGATTTCAAACACGAACTGCGAACAAATACATTAAATAATGCCGCCCACCTTTACCAGATAATCCTGAGCAGCGCAGATCCGTACTTCAACGGTTGGATAATATATACCACTCTGTGGCGACAACTCAACAAAAAGAAAACGCAAGCAGCGAAACACGAAAACACGACTTCCTCACACGAGGCTCGAACGATCAAAGACAGCGAGTTTCCTTCGCTTGACGGTACGCTGATCGCCCAATTTCTCCCCTCCTGCGCAGGGGGACGAGATGTGTCTTCTACGCTGGCGCAGTGTCATGACGGATGGAGGGAGATCTCGGAACCTTAGTACCCAAAAGGTGGTAATAGTAGTACAGCGACGAATCCTCGGCGGTGAGATTTGAATCGCACCAGGTACAGGATTTGGAATGCGGGACTCACATCAACATTCCACCCCCGGTGTACAACCATCGGCTGTGCCTGTGCCTGTGCGACTTCAAACCGCCTTACATCCCTGCAGTTCGTATCGTTGATCCTTGATGTTGGTTGATGCTCCCGGCGAAGTCACTCCTTTTTCCATCCCTTTCTCGTCCTCGAAACTAGGTGAATGACGTAAACAAAAAGAAAAACAAAAACCCAGAAGAGTTAGCAAGAGTGACTCTTACTCTCCCTCCTTATGAAAAGTCCATGAGAGTGTGTACAACAAAAAGAAAAGGAATGGTAAAACATTGCAAAAAAAATAAACAAAAAAAAATAAATAAAAATACAAACAAAAATAAAATCAGTGGGCCCTCGATCGAGCCTCGTTTTCTGGCGGAGATTTCCTCCAAGAGCGGAGGAGCTGTTCACGATTTATAAAAAGTTCAAAAAAAAAACATCGTTGTTTTTTCTTAAGTAACATTGAGAGCGGGCCCGCTAAGGTAGCATAATTCTTAATGAATCGACGGTACCAACTGGACATTCCAAGAAACCTACGCAATGTTTTTATGTTTTTCGGGGCGGGATATTTTAGAATGGGATCTATTTTATCGGGGTCGGTCTGTATAATATAGATTAATTTCCAAACCGGCATCTTTTATTTTTTTCAGGACCTTAGAGAGCCATTGGAGGTGTTCTTCAAAGGTCTTTGTAACAATGATTACGTCATCTAAATAAGCGAAGACGTGGGGTGCCATCTCCGGACCTACTAATTGATCTAATAGACGTTGAAAAGTCGCGGGGCCGTTTGTGAGACCGAAGGGCATCTTTTTAATTGGAGAAGGCCGCGGCCCGGTACTGTAAATGCCGTCTTGTCGCGACTGTCTTTATCAAGAGGGATTTGGTGGGACCCTTTGCGTAAATCTACTTTTGAGACGTAAGTTGCGCTTCGCAATTTGTCTAGAATACCTGTCATTTGTGGTAAGTGGTACGCTTCTTTTTTCGTAACCGCGTTTACTTTTCAGAAGTCTAGGCAGAAGCGATACCCACCATCCGGCTTTCTAGCCATTACTACGGGTGAGGACCAACCACTACTGGAGGGTTCAATAATATCATTAGCTAACATGTTATCGACTTCGGCCACTATAATTTCCATGATTTTGGGGGATGTTAGGTAGTGTCGCTGTTTTATAGATAAGTGGTTCCCTACGTCTATGACATGCTTGGCTGAATTAGTTAACCCGTACTCTCCAAGCGGTTCCGGAAGTTCTCGTTTCAGAAACTCTTTAAGTTTGATATCTTCTTCTATCGTAGGTTCTCTGAGGCCACAACATGTTTCAAAAGGTTCTGTGTGGAATTCAAAAGAGTAAATTTCATCCGGTTTGTTTTTAAAGTTCCATTTACGATCTTCGAAATCTACATTGAATCGGAATATTTTCAGAAAATCTAGGCCAATTGCCAAGGCAACAGGTAAAGATTTAAATACCCGAAGGCCCATCGATTTCTCTTGATCGTGGAGTATGATTGGAGCTACGATCTCTTGGGGAACTGACTCCATCCAACCCTACGAACAAGCGTGAGGCGCCACTATCTACGAAGGCTTTAATTGGTTTCCCCAGGATTTCGATGGGCAGATACATTAAGAGCTCAGGGCCAGAGAGGGATGAAGGTCGATAGGGAAGCTCTGAAAGGTTGTAAACCGGGATAGGGGTTGAAGAATATGATTAATTGTTAATAGTATCCTTGGGGCTCTTAGGGAGGTACAAATTAGGGTCGATTTCCTGGAGGTTAGAGTAATAGGGTTCACAAAGGGGTTGAGGGGCGATAGCATTAGGGTCTGGAGGGGCGTTGTCTAGAGTAGACGTGATAGACTGAGAGTTTAAAGAAGTCGTAATCGGTACAGGGACCGGGAAATCGGGATTGTTCCTGGGTAGAATCTCTCTAGTCTTTAGGTTCACTGTTACAGATATTAGTCGATCTTGAATCTCTGAATCTTTTAAAAAGGGGTTGTTCGGGTGTATAGAGGGTAGTAAAGGGTTCTTACTTTCAATTTTGAGCGATGGAACTCCAGAGGCTTTTTCTATTTCTTTTTCTGTGATGAAAATTCTATTCTCAACAATAATAAGAGTTAAGTCGTAATCTTTAAGAGTATAATCCCCTGTAAAATTTGAAAAGTCCGGTTGTACAATCTAAATAATCAATTTCTGTCAATTTAGAAGTTTGCTGGTGTTTATTCCTTCCGACCTTTGGGGCTCCTGCTTCGGCTGGGGGTTTGTTTCGATTTACGAGAGGTATGTTCACCCTACGACATATCTCAGGTTTCAATTTCCCGAAAACCTAGGGCATTCTGATTTATAGGTTTCTTTCCTACCACAGCCAAAACAGAATACTTTCCTAGGCTGCTCGCATTCAGTAAACCGGTGACCTCTTTCACTGCAATTGCAACACTTTCGGGCTATGTCATTTTTCCAATGGGAGGGATTCTTTTCGGGAGGGGTAGTTGGGGGTTGGGTGGATTGGTTCTCGAGAGGATATCTTCTGAATCGGTAAGGAAGGGTGCGGCGGAGTTCTTAGGGGGTTAGGGTTGGTTTGTGTTCGGCCTTTGTTAGGGTCTTCCAGAGATAAGTACGCGAGATCCACTGGTTCGTTCTGAAGGAACCTTCCGTTGGGCTCCTCTTCTAGGAACGCGAACCTTTCGTTTCGCCTCTCAAGTCTTTCTCTCTCCGGTCGTCTATGCTTTTGCCTTTCTGGCTTTCTATCTTTAGGGTCTCTGTAGGATAACTTTTCTCGGCGGTACTCGCGAGTTCTTCTAGATGTGCGAAAGTTCTTATCTGGTTTCTTTGTATGGCTAAGTGTAATCTCGGAAGGAGATTCCTATGTGCGTAGCTGATTTCCTCTGCTTCGGACATCTCGGGAATCAGCCGATCGAACATTGTCTGCATGCAAGTCAGATAGTCTGAGACAGAATCTTTCTCTCCTCGGGTTCTTTGGTGGATCTTCTGTCTCAATTCAAATTGGAAATTTGAATCTCCGAACCTGATCCGGAAAGCTTTAGCGAACTCGTTAAAAGTTCGCCACTGTCTCCGAGATCCCCTGAACCAGTTGAGAGCGATTCTCGATAAGAAAAAGGGAATCACCCTCATCAGGTCAGCGTCACAAATGGGCATAAGTCCTCGGCCGTCATGGATCCGCATCAAAAAGGCGTCCGGATCCTCGCTACGAATTCCGGAATATCTAATGTTCCACTTACGCATAATTTTATAGGCGCGTGAGGGGTTGGGTCCCAATAACAGGAGGGATGAGGTTCATCTTGTGTCGTGCGGGGGAAGGGGTGAGGACGGCGAGAGGGGTGAGGGTCTTCATAGGTTGGGCCCCAATAACGGGAGGGGTGATGTTCTTCTCGCGGCGAGTGGGAGAAGGGGTGAGGACGGCGAAAGGGGTGAGGGTCTTCATAAGTTGGGTCCAAATAATAGGAGGGGTGAGGTTCTTCTCGCGGTGAATGGGAGAAGGGGTAGGAACGGCGAGAGGGGTTTGGGTCTTCATAGGTTAGGCTCTGGTAACGGGAGGAGTGAGGTTCTTCATAGGCTGCGCCCTGGTAACGGGAGGGCTGGGGTTCTTCATAGTTTGTGCCCTACGCGGCGTACCCGTTTCGCAGCCGGGTTCAACCGGCCTTGTTTCGTCGTCCTGTCTACTATAGCTTTTCTTTTCGGTCCGAATATGTTCTCCATCTACAGTGGGGGGTCTCTCAGGTATTGTTGGTTCGCTATTGGGATCGGTAACTGTTTCTGAGCGTTTGGGGGAGCTGTTCCGTCTGTGAAGCGGAGCTGGCCCTATCCACGCTCAGTTGTTGCAGAGGATCTTCGCGATTCTCTTCCCGGAGGGGTTTCCCGGAACCTGAAGACGTGGAAGGGGTTACGTCTATTTTCCTTTCGTCGTCTCGCGGGAGGGTAAGGGATGGTTTGAAGGGGTCTGCTGTGTCCCTACCACGTTTTATAGCTTTTACTAAACGATCACGTAGGTTGCAAATTTCCCGTCTGTGGAAAGAGCCCTTTTCTCCAATTGATATTGAAGTTCCTCTTTATTAAGATTATAAACCCAGGAGGTCATCTGTGTATTCCCTTCCATATTTGCCGCAAGTTTCGGAAGGGTTTTCTGTTTATAAGGGGGGGAATCCGAAAATGACTTTATTGTGTTGTGTCAAAAGCACGTAATTATCAAAAGGGAACGATAACACGCAGGGACTGATAATAGTGCTAATATTTTTCTACAGCGAAACTGAAATATAAACACAGTTGGTCATACACAGGATTGAGTTAGAGAGGTAAGAGGCAAGAAAGCACAATAGCTGTTATTCTCTCCAAGCACACACAATACAAAATATAAACAGGCAAGTAATCACCATAATCCAGAGAAGAAATGATAATATATGTCAGTAATTACTCAGTAAAGAGAAATCGCTACCAAATATAAACACAAATATTCATTAAAATAATAATCCGGAGTGCCTGCCATGAAGTTAATCCCTTGGATATCTATTCATATTTCCTAATTGGGGAGATAAGAAGATAAGACTGCTGATCAAAAACTTGTTCACTTTACTCACAAATAATACGTTCATACGAAATTCGGGATGTTAAAAAAAAATTAAATTGGGAAACGAGCTTTCTGATGAATAAGAGACCATTTTTAATTTTTGGGCCCCACGTTGGGCGCCAATTGTGATGCTATTTTTTTCCTAGTTATAATAAAAGTTATAAAATCTAGTGGTCTCTTCAAATAACACACATCGGACCCTATTCAAAAGAAATCACATCAAATAAAACAGATCACATGACATGAAACCTAAGCTTTTGGGCGCTAGTCCCTTCTTGGGACAAGGCAAATCCATTCGACCAGAGCGAATGAGAAAAGGTAAAGGTACACGGAATCTATATTCCAAGAAGCGAAAAACTCACAGAACGCTAAACGTTTCAGGACACAAAAAAGATCTCACCAACTCTGGTAAAAGGATCCACCATAACTCAAAACAAACATTAATCCCAAAATAAAAAAAAGGAAAGGTAAAAGATAGTCTGAAGTCCGAAGATAAGTTGACTCAAAGTCACTTTACCAAAACTTTACAAATAATCAATAATAAAAGATAGCAAGTTATCCGTATAGGTAAACAGTAATCCAATTAAATAAAACCAAAATTAGAGTCTACAAAACTACTAGCTCAGGCAAGACTAAAGTTGGTGGGGGGGGGGGCCTTACCCAAATTACAAAAGCTCGGATATAGTGGGGGTCCTGTTCGGGGAACAATAAAAGAGGGTCACCTGAACGAGTACAACAAGGGGTTCTCACAAATTCTAAATATGTTTCAACGATAAAAATAAAGAGGGGGTTCTGGAAGGAAACGCAAAAGGGGTTCTAATATAAAGGGTATAGAAAGGGGTTGTCGCCAATTCTAACAGAGGTTTAAAAAACACGCACGGGAATCTTCTAAAAAAACGCGAAGGGGTTTTGAAAAATGGGTGCAAAAGGGGGTTCTCAACAACTCTAACAGGGGTTTCAACGATAATCATAAAAAGGGGTTTCCAAAGTGAAACGCGAAAGGGGTTCTAAAAAGGGTGTGGAAAAAAGGGGTTCTCGCAAATTCACATGGGGGTTCTCACAAAAAAGGCTTCACCGATAAGCATAAATAGGGGTTTTCGAAATAAAACGCGAAATGGGGTTCTAAGTTATTCAAGCATTTCAGTACTGCGAAATAAAAGGGGAAAGGGACGTAACACCCAAAAAAAATCTGTCATATAATTTTAATTTCTTTCATCTCGGAATTCAGAATAAAAGGGGGGAAGGGGGATCGGCAATTAAATTACAAAAATCGGGTATTAAATTGAACATTTCGATCATAAAATGGGGGGAAGCGAGAATCGATAAATTAGACATCGCGGTACACTGAATTTAAGGGGAGGGGTTCGGTAATTACATTATAAAATTCGGGGATTAGAATTAAAATTATCGGCACTAGGAATGGGGGAGAGGGAAGAAAATCGGTACATTTTATTGCGGTACACTGAATTTAAAGGGGGGGGGGTCGCTAATCGCGCCATAATGGAGGATTAAAATCAGACATTTCGGCACTAAAAAAATGAGGGGAAACGAGAATCGGTAAACTAGATAGATCGATACACTGAATTTAAGGGGGAGAGGGGATCAGTAATTACAAAATAAATTGGGGTTTAAAATTGGACATTTCGGCACTAAAAAAATGAGGGGAAACGAGAATCGGTAAACTAGATACAGCGGTACACTGAATTTAAGGTGGAGAGGGGGATCGGTAATTACATTATAAAATTCGGGGATTAGAATTAAACATATCGGCACTATATATGGGGGGAAAACGACAACCGGTTAATTGATTATTGCGGTACACTGAATTTTAGGGGGGGGGGGATCGGTAATCACGCTATAATGGAGGATTAAAATCAGACATTCCTGCAATCCGGATCGTTTTATTCTCTACTCGCACATTAGTCAGGTTTACAAGTTGCAGAAATAATAGATTGTGTGATTCAGCCAAGGAGAATAAAAGGTATGATAAAACTGAATTATGGAAACAACTTGAATAAATCACTAGGGGAAACATGGTCTTACCCGGTGGCGGCGTAGCATGGGTTGGCACCTGGGACGGTTGCGGTGTGGCACTTTGGATTTGTCACCCCACATTGGTCCTTATTGGCACCCCTTGGTGCTTGGCACCGCGGCTGGCACCCGGGGCCGACCGCCCCCCCCCCCTTACGCCGCCACTGGTCCCACCTTAAGGAATTGATGCCGGGAACCGCTTCTAATATGTCACTCGAAGTTTACAAGGCACAAAGAGAGCGTCTCCCGTGCGTACCGACGTATATAACGAAGAGCACGTGATTACAAGGGGGAATAAGGCTGGCGCACGCAAACTTATTTTCTATGATTCGCACGATTGGGAGAGAGACAGTCGATGAGGTCGGCTTTCCATTTGTCCTTCCGATCGTCTTTTTTCCTTTCTCCAGTCCTTACCAGCCGTCGTGTTGGGAGAGGCGAGAATATTTCCTTCGGCGTTCAGGGCTGGCTGTATCCCAGTGTCCAGGTGGAGGACGAAGAGCCCTTTGCTCCGTGCTTCAGGTGCGGAATGGACTTCGACGATGCTCCCGATCAATATAAAACACAAAAATGGCATATAAGCCCAGAAATGTCTGTACTTCAACAGAACGCCAGTAAAAAAATAAAATAATCAATCAAGTCGGTCCTTCCCAGGGGCGTGCCTAGGGTCTCAGATGACCTGCAATAATAGTTGCTGTCCCTCCTATCCTTTGGTGGCAGATCTGTATTTCCTTCCAGGGATGTCAAAAGGGGTTGCCTTAAAAGAGTGGTTCCATTTCAACCCTAGTAGTAAGCGGATAGGTTGGCGGTAAAGCGGGTGACATCTCCTGGGATTAATGTGGGCATCCTGGCTGCGAAGTTGCGACGAAAAAAAAAGGACCATAGTGGACCCTGACCGATCTTCCGTGTAGGTGGCTTAAACCTAGCTGGCTTTCGCTCGGGACCGCGGAATCAAGAAATTACAAGAAAAGAAAATCATAACAAATTATAACGATAATAAAACATAAAATAAAACATGACCAATAAATAAAACAGGACGAATACATAAA
>CAKNXH010057737.1:10541-43726 GCA_932178445.1 Andricus quercusramuli
TATATATATATATGTGTGTGTGTGTGTGTGTGTGTGTATGTGTGTGTGTGTGTTGCACACGGAAAAAAGTAGTGGTTGAAATTTGGAATGACTGAGTCAACCACTATAGGATAGGGCTAAACGTATGTCATAAATTTGAAGTATCGTCGTTAGAAACTTAGATTGATACATATTCAAAAAGTAGAAAGAATTGTAGAAAGTACAAAATAATTTCAATGAAAATGTGAAGACCAGAGGAATAGGGTTCTTGAAACACTCATACACTAATGCTTCGAAGTCACTCAATGAAACTTTCGATGACTCCTAACGAGTTTTTAGAAAACAGTGTTGCCAAATTTAAAAAAATAATTTCGCGGTTATATTTATTATATTGTTATTCATATAGATGTTAGTGGCGGGATTTAAACTACCTAACACCTATGTCTATGACGCATCGAACGCAACTTATCCCTAACAACTAGACCCCACGGCTAACCTGACACATTGAATATTTTGCACAAATCAAGGTAAAGAGCCAAATTTAACTCCGCGCTCATTTGTTCATTACCGGTTACCGCGACTCCATTCAGACTTATACAGACAACCAATTCACCTGAGTATCACCACGTGTTAACACAAGCGTCCAATGTGACTGCACATCGTGCATATATTGATATGTAGAAGGCAGTCAACGAATTCCTCGACAACTTATAAATCAGTTATTCGTTTCTGTGCTAGAGGGTTATTGTATTTCAAATCTTTTGAAATCCGGAGGAATTTTTATAAAAAATTGAATGCTTGTCTAAAACTTTGTCAAAATCTGTAGAATAAAAATTCGAGAACTGATGTTCTTAGATTGTGTTCCAATAACTCTTGGACTTTTTCCACTTTTTCGATAAAGTCGGCGGTTATATATGTCAAACCTCGTTTATCGGGACACTCATTTATCGCCATCTTCACTTATCGGGATCTTGCAATCTCGTTTATCGGGACATATTGTTCCCCTTCCAACCACCGCTCCTTATACATAAGCACTTGAAGTGGGGTAAGGTGAGAGCGTGGTGGGAGTAGCGGGAATTTAAAATTCTTTTTGATCATTTGCGAACAAACCTGACATAACCCGTAAATAACTACACAGCAAGGTGTCACAATCGACTTTTTTTCTTGGACTACGCATTTTAATCTAATTTACACAATGAACTTCGATAATATTTGAACTTAGGGTCTGGATCAAGGAACACGCCCAGCGCTCGAGATCGGGTGAAATTATTGTCCACACACGAAATGCCCAAGTACCAAATTAAGGTAGAAAATCGAATCAAAACGTCGCACACTGGGTAGTTTTCCTGTGTTACACAATGGAGTGGTCAGCCGTTTCCAAAATTTTAATACTCTGGATTTTTCTGTGCAATCGTCTCAAGGGACTCGAATGGTAAAAATCACAAAATTGATCTTTTTTAAATATACACATGTAGACGATGACGAGACAGAACTTTTTTCTATTTTCAGTGTTTCCATCGGATGAGTATTTTTAATAACAAGCATGAAAAACTGAAGAAAATTGTCCCCACATTCAATTACTTTTTGGGTACTAAATCATCGCAAGTTGGGCAGATATTATTTAAATGGTTTGAAACTTCGATGTACACACGAAATTTACCATAGCGATACCTACAAACTGAAGATAAAAACTGAAAATCGCCTATTGCTTATCAATAATATGCAATTGCAAATTGAGTTAGATCGGTAATCCCATTTTTTCAGTTACGCCGACAAAAAGTATCGGGCTTTTTGCAAAGAAAGTTTCGAATAATTCAAACAATATTTGCCCAGCTTGCGATAATTGCAGAGTGCTTTAGGCTGTCGAAATAGCTGCCATCAAAATGGAAGTGAGATAGCAGCATCATATTGATGGACTCCCTCTGGAAAGTGTGAACAACGAAGATATGATTGTAGCTGAGGACATAGGTGCTAGGGACAATGCACATTAAGTACCGGATCCACTAGAACCACATCCGGATATTAATAACGTTGATTTAAACAGCGAAATCCCGGAAAAAACTAAAGCAGCTTGGAAGGAATTTTCGTCGTGCTTTACTAGAGTTCAGACATGTAGAACCTACACTGAGGCATTCTCTGCCCTAGATGAACATCGCGAAGGATCTGCTTGAACTAATAGAGCACCTGGACAACAAGGGTTCACCTATGCATTTGAACGCAACCCTAACTGCGTTAGAGGTGCAGACTCTTGTGTATGGTGCAGGTGTGGCAGCCGTTAGAACTCTGGGCCGCAGAACTAGGCCTACAAATGCAGTCTTTTCCCAAGTAAAGGATCGAGATCCACCACGGAAGATTAGGTTGGATGTGGATGTCAGAAAAGTAAGGTGCAAATTGGGTCGATTGACTCAATATAAGAAAGGAAATAGAACCAGAAATGATAAGGGCATTGACAGCAGCCATACTGGATATGATTTTAGACTCCTAATGTTAGAGACTTGATGTTTTTACTGCTAGACTGAATCGTTACAATAAGAGTAGTACAAAAAGGCAGCAAAATCAAACCTTTTACGAAGATGAAAGACGGTTCTACCATAAACTGAGTAAGAAGCCACATAACCAGCAAAACGCCGAAGCCCCTCAATTGAAAGATAGGAATAGGTGCTAGGTACTAGATACCAGGTATACATATATTGCCATAGACGCTGTTGCTGTGACGCAAGCACGTAAACATGAAAGAAACTTGCAGATGGCATACATTGGCTACAAGCAAGCGTCTCCTTCCGTGCCGGGTAAATATTTACTTGAAGTCTTGAGAATTTGATGAGTCTGCCCAAGCATCATCTACTCTCTAAATCGTGCTTTGGGGTACAGGTGTCAAGTATTTTCATCATGGACAACCAATGATAACTCTAGACTATTCCGCATTACGACTGGTATCTTTAGAGAAGACTCATTCAGTGCATTACGGTTCCGTTCAGCGTTAAGCCCAATGAGCAAGGCACTACATAGCATGTCACTTTGATTCAGAATGTATCATAACAAGATTAGTGGATGACCTGAAGCTATACGTTAGTTCACACCAGAAACTTTAGCAAGTGATCGATTCTACAAAGCAATTCAAAAATGCTATCTACTGGAGTTCGGACTAGATGAATGCAGAACAGTGTATTCAATCAGAGGAGAATTAGAGACCGCAGAGCTAGAGAAATAGAACGAGAATGACATTGAGGCAATGGCTAAGAGTGAGTCATGTAAATATCTGTGTATTCTTGAATCCAAGGGTATTCAGAATACTATAGTAAATAAAAGCCTAATGACTGCTTCACTAGAGAACTCAGATTGGTTCAGAAAAGTTTTCTTAACTCGGCAAAAAAGATAAGGACAATCAACACCAATGCCACCCCTAACCCCACGTACACGCTTAGGCTTATAAATGATCAAAAATAAATTCTTGAGGGTTAATCAGACTCACCAGCGTCGAAATGACGAAGCACCGAATGCACCACAGTAACTCGGCGATTGAAAAGATAGTTCTACCACGACACAGACGGGGTAGGTGTATTGCAGATGTCCAGAAACTGTGTAAGTCACAAGTTTTACAGTCGCGAAACTATTTTAACAGCAAGCGAGATTTTGTGCTTTACAATTTGCCAGATATGTGCTACACAGTTTTTTGATTCTAGAGACCACTTTTGAATTACAATTTGAAAAAAAAATCAAATGGGCCTCGTCGATTCGACGGAAATGGGGGTGGCGTCTGGACTATGTGTACTGTCTCTCTTTTGATCATTTTATTCTTTGACTGACTACTCTAGCTGACTTTGTCCGTACAGTGGATTCAACTGCAAGTTCTTTGATGACCTGTGATGAAACATTTTCTTTAATTACCAAGCCCGCTTTCTTTTGAGCAGACGGTTCTCTGATCCCTGAACACAAATTTTGTGATAAAAGTTCAAGAATGTAATATTCTTCATTTAAAACATTTCGAGTACCTCGAAACTGTCAGAGGAGTAGTTAATTGTAATGCAGTCGGGGGGTGTGAGGCCCCACCCTGACGCTCAAGCTATAAAGCCTATCGTGCCATACCCGTGTTTATTCTCAAGGCAGTACTCCGAATCCGGCTATCCTACGCTGAGTGTTTTTGGATCTCCTTGGGTTTCGTTGTTATCAACGTTCTGAGATTATACCTCTCAGGTGCCAGGCATACTTATCGCACAGTAAATGACGTCCTACTTTGATGATCAGACAATGTGATCCTCACCCACTCTGCCATTCGGCAGCCTCCCTTAGCAGATCACAGAAAGGGGATACGGTTAGACTAGGGTGGACGGAGCGATCCCTCTGGGGTCATCAGTTATGTTCAAGATTTACATGCAATTTTTCTTGTCCTTATTAATTCTATTTGTTTTTATGTATTTCTAATTCAATTGCTGAATTCTTCTTCTATCAGCTGAGACGTCACAATATTTATTTCTTCAGCCGGTCTTTGGTCATCATATTTACACATACACGTCTTATTACAATTATACACACACTCACAGATTCACTCACTCTCGCTGTCGTTTCCCAATTTTCGGCTACCGTTGAGTTCAGTTCGCCTGTTGCTGGCAGCGAGACTAGTCATTTTAACCAAATGTATTTATTTTTCTGTTAATTAATAAATGACCACGCTTTCTGGCGTCAGCCTTGTTAACTGGAATATATTTTGGTGAATTCTTTATGTAACCCAGTGCAGTACTATCCGTCAAACAAAAGAACAATGAAGAAAACAAATAGGGACCTGATCTATATTTCCGATAGTGCTGCCGTCACCGAAAATTGCGGCGACCCTGGCAAAAGTAAGGTGAGCAAAGCTCGAAAACCATTGGAAACAATACAATATAAATTAAAATTAGAAATGCTATCATAAGTCATAGGCATTTTTAAAACATTGTTAGCGATTTAGGACAAATTTATGTTAGGTAAAAAAATTGTTCAAAATGTGTACGACTTATCTGATAATTTTACTTTACTTTGCATTGTTTTCAATGGATTTCCACCTTTGCTCACCTCACTTTTGCCACGGTCGCCGCAATTTTTCGGTGAATCAGCGCCATCGAAAGATAGATTAGGTCCCTATACAGTCCATTACATTTGATTTGAGTCAAAACAAGTTAGATCAGGCCTGTCCAAGTAGGGGAAAACTGCTCATTTGCCAGATGGGAATTTAACACCACCACCGACCTCTACTCATTTAACTTCACGAGAGAGACCACCCCCGAAGCCTCTGGACCTGAGAAGAGGGAAGTGGTGGTGGAACTCGGACATGTGGTGAATAAGCAGTTTTTCCCTACTTAGACAGGCCTGAGTTAGATGCACACATTCGAAGCACTGTCTCGGTGTGTTGTGTAAGTGTATGTGTGTATGTTCATCACTCGAAGACACTCAGCGACCACCGAGCGGAGGTCCCTCGAGATAGCCTGCCTCTGCGCAAGGAGATCGCTGACTCATTTTCGAGTCTTCCCAAAATCGGCTTCGACAACCAAGATTGAGCCCTCGAATGAGCTCATTTATCCTTGGTGAGGCACCAGCTTTTTCTGAGGGAAACTACTGTTCAAGGAATAAAGGAAAACTTAACAGGAGGTATACGGGAATACAAAGTAAGAAGGGATAAGATAAGCACAGGGAAAGAAACATCAGAAAAACTATGGACACTTAAAGTTGAGGCAGGGTAGTCCGCTAAGCCCACTGCTGCTTCCAGCGGACATAGAGTCAGAATTTAAAAAATGATTAGAATGGGGATGAGTGATACCAGAAAATATATGTTGGTCACTGACCTACGCAGATGACATAATGTTACAAGCTAGAGAGAAGGACGGATTGAGAAGCATGATGAGAAGATTAGATAAATACTTTGTTGAAAATAAATTCATATTAAATGTAGATAAGAAGAAAGTAATGGTCTTCAGAGAACAAAGCAGGAAAAAAGAAGAGAGGGAATTTCAGTGTTGAGGTGAAATTATTGAGGAAGTGATGGAATTTGTTTTTTAAAGATTTTCAATCCAGAAAAAGTAGGAAATTAGAGAGCACATGAGGGAAAGAGTAAAAAGAGCAACGGTACCTAATGAATAGGTACAAAAAATTGGAGAGAAATTATTTGGGGATGATGGCAAAATGAGAATAAGAATCGAGGGGTACACAACTCCTGCAATCGGTGTACACAGTTCATTGAAATCACCCTGTTGTCACTTTGCAATCACTTCAATCGCATTGCAATTTTACAGTGCAATCATGCAATCGGTGTACACCTAATTTTAAAGTTATGTACCTCTCGATAAGAATGTATAAGGTGTTAGTGTCGAGTCTATTAATGTATGGCGTGGAAATATGGGGGTGGAAAGAATATGAGAAAGTGGAAGGTGTGCATGAAAAATGCATTAGCTGGACATTGAGATTGAGCAAATGTACAATATAGATCATATAAATTTGAATAGCGATTTACCTTTTCGATTACATTTTTCTCATAATACATTTATTTTGTAGTTTTTTCTGCATAAAAAATACCATATTTTACGGTAGAACACAATTTTAATGTATTTATTAATGTAAGAAAACTTTACTCCTATCACCTTTCGTGCGCTGATATCCTCTGTTCTATTATAAATATAAATGATATATTCTATTATCCCTTGAAAAAAAATGTTTCATTCAATACTCACAAGATTGCATAGCATACCACAACTGATTCAAAATACAGTGATATGAAGAAAATGGAAAAAGTACATTGCATTTTTTGATTCTAATGTAATTATGCAAATAGTACGAATTAAAAAGTGAGATAGTTAAAGGTTACTTGTTTTTTGGAAAATGTCGATCTCCTGCATCAGTGAAAAAGCTATAAAATTTCAAGAATAAAAAAATAATAATACTTCATCAAACGAACACCTTTTTTGGATTAAACTCGGAATCAACACCTTCTGCTAGACAATTTCGAAGGAGCACCTTCCTCTGGATAATTTGGAACGAACATCTTCTTCCAGCAGCTTCGGAACAAACTCCTCATTCCCACTAGGTGTTGAAATTGAGATACAAAAGATTAGAACTGCTCGAATATAAATTCCAAATTTGGACTCAAATTGGAAAAATTTTAGTTGCTTGGTATATGTAATTCTATGATAGTCAGTACGAGGGGGTTTTCGAGTCACAGCACACAAGTTTGAAGTCCAAATTCAAAAATTCAAAAAGTTGACTTGACATTTGAGAAATTGCATTGAATTATTGAAGCAATTTACAACGGTGCAAACATTTACAATTATTCTTAGAAAATAAATTTGTACTTAAAAATCTTAAAATCTGTCGAAAATGTTGTGGGATAAAATGTTTCTCGCATTTTTGTAGGTAAACTATATATACTTGAACGAAGACGTATTCTTTGAATAATTTTAAAATTATTTAAACAAATGATTATGTTGTTATCATTGATTAAAGTACTCATGATGCGAACACAGAAAAAAACTGAGCGTGCGAAATGTTGCAGGTAATCAGTCAAGCAGGGTAAACGCTGGTTGGGTACTCCAAACTGAGGTAAACTTTCCGTAGTAAATCGCAGATAACTCCGGCGGATTCCGCTATAGGCAGCACGTTTTTTCTCAAATTTTTATCGGGACACCCCCCAAATTTGTTCGAATCCGCACAAAAATAAATGCGTTTTTTTTGTTTTGGAAAAAAAAGGATATTTAGGGGTGGCGCAAGCCCCATGAAGCTTAACATGTATTTCCCATAAGAAAAAAAGACGTTTTTGTAAATAGTATTCAGAATCCTCAATATTATCTCAATCGAGTTGAAACTCAACATTTCTCTTCACAATTAGCCATAGAATACGAATAAAATATCTTTTTTCAAATATCACCCCCCATAAGTCTGTTTTATAGGGTCCCAAAGAAACCCCATAAGTGAAAAAATGGGTTTTGCGAGTTTTTGGCTCTAATTATGGTTTTTTCGCGGTTTTTTTCAATGCGAATTGTTTTTAATACATAAAATATGACTATATACCAAATATTATATATTTTTTTGAATTGTTTAAACAATTTATTATTGTTTTTGGCAATTTTCTCATAGAATGTAGTTAGAAAGACGCGGTTTTTTCACGAATTTTCCATTTGTTGTCCAATTTTCAATTAGAGGGAACTGATATTTCATCGATGTTAACAATAGTGATTATTTAAATAATTAATTATAATTATAAATAATATTATATTTGAATAATGTTAGAAAGATGCGGATTTTTTCTTAATTTCTGGTTTTTTGTCCACTTTTCATTCGGAGTGGAGTAATAATGAATTCAAGTTAACAAAATAATTGTTTAAACAATTTATTATACTCATTAATGATATTATAATTGAATAATGCTAGAAAGATGCGGTTTTTTTTTTAATTTCTGGCTTTTTGTTTAATTTTCATTTGGAGTGAAGTAATAATGAATTCAAGTTGACAAAATAATTTTTTGAACAATTTATTATACTTATTAATAATATTATAATTGAATAATGCTAGAAAGATACGGTTTTTTTTTAAATTTCTGGCTTTTTGTTTGATTTCCATTTGGAGTGAATTAGTAATGAATTCAAGTTAACAAAATAATTGTTTAAACAATTTATTATCATTGTTGATAATATTCTCTTTGCTTCATTGGTACAATATTGCGGTTTTTTTTCTGCAATTTGCAACTGTTTGTTTATTTTTCATTAGGCGTGACTTAATAATTAATTATATTGAGCAAAAACAATTGCTCAAACAAATTATTATTGTTTATGACTATCTTCATCTATATCAATTGCGCCTGATAGTTGCGGTTTTTCGGCTATGTTTACTTTTCTGTCCTTTTTTCACTTAGTGAGGTAATAATTAATTAAATTCAACAAGAAAGTTGTTTGAACAATTTAATATTGATTTCTGCCTTTCGTGTAAAATAGCTTTTTTTCGTTAAATCAATTTTTTAAGCATTGTGAAAAGAGCAAAAATAATTCACTTAAAACATCAATACCTTTCGGAAAATCATTTTTGTTGTGGCTGACTTATTACTTGTTCATAAATAAAAAGGCGATGCAAAGTGAAAGATTTTAGAAAAATTAATTATTAGCTCACTAAGTGAAAAAAGGACATAAAGGTGAAAATTGCCGGAAAACCGCAACTATCAGGCGCAATTGATATAGATGAAGATAGTCATAAACAATAATAATTTGTTTACACAATTTTTTTTGCTTAATCTAATTGATTATCAAGACACGCCTAATAGAAAATAGACAAACAGTGGAAAATTTCAGAAAAACCGCAACATTCTACCAATTAAGCAAAAAGAATACTATCAACAATGATAATAAATTGTTAAAACAATTATTTTGTTAACTTGAATTCATTATCACTTTACTCCAAATGAAAATTAAACAAAAAGCCAGAAATTAAAAAATAAACGCATCTTTCTAGCATTATTCAAATATAATATTGATAATAATTATAATAAATTGTTTAAACAATTATTGTGTTAACTTGAATTTATTATTACTTCACTCTAAATGAAAATTGGACAAAAAGCCAGATATTTAAAAAAAAACCGCATCTTTCTAGCATTATTCAAATATAATATTATTAATAATTTTTATAAATTGTTTAAACAATTATTTTGTTAACTTAAATTTATTATTACTTCACTACAGATGAAAATTGGACAAAAAACCAGAAAAAAACCGCATCTTTCTAGCATTATTCAAATATAATATTATTTATAATTATAATAAATCGTTTAAACAATCACTATTGTTGACATTGATGAACTATCCCTTCCCTCTAATCAAAAATTGGACAAAAAATGGAATATTTGTGAAAAAACCGCGTCTTTCTAACTCCATTCTATGAGAAAACTGCTAAAAACAATAATAAATTGTTTAAAAAATTCATTCAAATATATAATATTTGGTATAAAGTCATATTTTATGTATTAGAAACAATTCGCATTGAAAAAAACCGCGAAAAACCCATAATTAGAGCCAAAAACTCGCAAAACCCATTTTTTCACTTATGGGGTTTCTTTGGGACCCTATAAAACAGACTTATGGGGGTGATATTTGAAAAGTGATATTTTATTCGTATTCTATGGCTAATTGTGAAGAGAAATGTTGAGTTTCAACTCGATTGAGATAATATTGAGGATTCTGAATAAGATTTACAAAAACGTCTTTTTTTCTTATGGGAAATACAGGTTAAACTTCATGGGGCTTGCGCCACCCCTAAATATCATTTTTTTTTCAAAACAAAAAAATGCATTTATTTTTGTGCGTATTCGAACAAATTTGAGGGGTGTCCCCATAAAAATTCGAAAAAAAATTTTCTGGACCACCCTAATGTCCATTCGTATGCACGGATCCAGACTAACGGGACGCTTCGTCGATGGAATTTTCCTACGAGCATCTTCGAGCAATCGGCACGTTCGCCTGCTATTATTCGCACTTTTCGTCACTCGCTAACGAAAGGATGGAGAAAGTTAGGCTTGTCGATGGAAGGAATTGGGAACTCGAACTGGCGAGTTTCCTGCTTGTAAGAAGATACAAGCAGGGACTCTCAATATTCGGAGTTTCTTAATTCCACCGTTTTTATACATTACGGTGTATATCAGTATAATTCTCTTAGAGTTCAATAGAATTATATTGAATTATGCAAAATTACCATGAATTATGAAGAAATCTCTTAAGTTTGGCAGAGTTCTCTAAAATTCATTGAAATTCTTATGCATAATGAGAATGATAATGATTCACGAAAATCGGTTTCACAAAAAACCGCGTTATACAAATCTCGAATATTCCGTTTCTTTCAAATTCTATCTCAGTATAATTATAAAAAAATTATTACCGCAAGCTATTTTCATGACCAATAACAGCCTTCTTACAGTAAAAAACAAGCCAATTTATACAAATGTATAAGTTGTCTGTTATTGTATCTGTAACCGCTCTAAATTGCCCACTTTAGAGATTGCACTTTTCATAATGACAAAAAGCAATCAAATTAAGTTGTAAAAATACCTGATATTGTTAAATGATTAGTTATTTAATTGATACGATTGAGCATACATATAAGCTATTTGATATACCTGAATTTCCAGGAATATACTAAATTATTCTATTGGGATATCTTGGGAATATCTTCGGCATATTAAATAAGGGCATTCGTGGGATATGCTCAGGATATTTTGAGATATGCTTGGGATACTTCGCGGTTATCGAGATTTCCGCCCTGTAAGATTTCATTCGCAATATCCCTAGGATCTCCTGGGATATGCCTAGGATATTCTCAGTGACAAATAAGTTATCCCGCCGATATATCATGCTGTGAGGGAAAAATCGTCAAAAAATCGTGAACTCAACTATTTGGTTGAAAATTTAACTACTTTTTTGAAAATTCGTGTTTTCAGTTGAATAATCAACTTTCTTGTAAAACAATTCGTCTTTACTTTAATTTCATTTCAGATTTTTCCAAATTTTGACTCATTTTGACTTGAAATCCTTCAACTATAAATTCGGTTATTTACGAATGAATCCCTTGAACACAATTTGATTTTTGAGACCAAACTTGGAGTTTCCTCTTAAATTTATATGTATTGCTGAGATCGTAGTTTTTCTTTACGTTTGAATCATTATATGTATGAGACAAAAAAATGGATAACATTAAAATAATATTTTTTACTACAGACAAAAGTTCAACAGAAATGGTTCACACAGCCCTGCTTGTTTATGTTTAGAATGCCCCGATTGAGGATCAAGGCTACTTGCAGGCCATCCCCGAACCTGTCCTTAAACCGGGAGTTGAGTGTATAATTTACTTCAATACAGCAGAATTCTCCTAATTTCGGCAGAATTCTGTTGAATTCAGTAGAATTCTCTTGAATTCAGTAAAATTCTCTTAAGTGCAGCAGAATTCTCTTGAATTCATTAGGATTCTCTTGAATTCTATAGAATTCTCTTGAATTTAGTAGAATTCTCCTAAAGGCAATAGAATTTTCTTGCGCTCAGTGGAATTCTCTTGAAATCTGTAGAATTCTCTTGATTTCAGAAGAATTCTCTTGAAATCTGTAGACGTATCATTGAATTCTATATATATTCTCTTGAGTTATGTAGAATTCTCTTAATTTTAGCAGAAATTTATTGAAATCTGTACAGTTAATTTTTATTCAAGTAGAACCTCTTGAAGTCAGCGAAATTCTCTTGAATACTGTTGAACTCTAATGAATTAGGTGAAATTATCTCGAATTATGTGGAATCCTCTTAAATTATGGGGCAAAATTCGTCAAGTGTACCCGCCTAAAAAGTTGTTGTCTCCGATTTTCGTGGAAGTCTGCGAAATTGTTGTCCTAGTGAACCTCTTTTAATTCCCTTAAGAGAACGTCTCTAGTACGACGGGTTGTCAGCATACAGGGGCTCGAATTTCCAACCTTTTACCGCGCACGCTGATACTCAATTAACTATAACTTCTACAGAAGTTATCCAAATTAACTTTTTTATGGGGAGTTTGGAAATTTTTTTCATCAGATTTAAGGTGAGTGCAATGATTTTAGATTAAAAAAATTATTTGAGCTTCATTTTGCAAATTTAAACATATTTTTGAGTTTTCCTCCAAGTGCGGCCGTTATTTTTTTTTTTCAAAATCATGTTTAAAAGAAAGCTTCACTTTCTACCTTTAACATGAGCCATTGTCGAAAGCAAGGCGAAAGAAATTGGTGGAGATATGTAAAACTTCTTGCGCGCGGTTTCTGCGTCGCAGTGCAGCTAGGCGCGACGATCACGACGTACCGTCTTTTGCGTACTTATTTAACTGTACTTCTTATCATTTCTTCGACACATACAGTGTAATAAGCAAATTATTTGACTAAATTTTCGATGTGAGAGGAGAGTGGACTAACACTGAAAAATCACCCCGAATTATGAATTTCATTTCACTTTAAATTTCGTTTAAGCCAAAAATGACATTCTTTCGAAGAATTGATAAGAAGTACAAAATAAATAAGTCCGCAAAAGACGGTACGTCGTGATCGTCGCGCCTAGCTGCACTGCGACGCAGAAACCGCGCGCAAGAAGTTTTACATATCCCCACCAATGTCTTTCACCCCACTATCTACAATGGCTCATTTTAAAGGTAGAAAGTCAAGCTTTCTTTTAAACATGATTTAAAAAAAAAAAATTAACGGCCGAACTTGGAGAAAAACTCAAACATATGTTTAAAATTGCAAAATGAAATTCAAATAATTTTTTTCATCTAAAATAATTGCATTCTCCTTAAAGCTGATGAAAAAAAGTTTCCAAACCCCCCATAAAAAAGTTAATTTGGATAACTTTTGTAGAAGTTATAGTTAATTGAGTATCAGCGTGCGCGGTAAAAGGCTGGAAATTCGAGCCCCTGTATGTTGACAACCCGTCGTACTAGAGACGTTCTCTTAAGGGAATTAAAAGAGGTTCACTAGGAAAATAATTTCGCGGACTTTCAAGAAAATCCGAGACACAAGTTTTTAGGCGGGTACACTTGACGAATTTTGCCCCTTATATAGAATTCATTCGAAAAAAAGTAGAATTCTATTGAATTATATGTAATTCTCTGGAATCCAGGAGAGTTCTTTCAAAATGTGTAAAACTCTTTTGAATCATGAATAGATCGCTCGCGAATTCAGTAGAATTCTCTTGAGTTCAGCAAAGTTCTCTTCAAATCTGTAGGATAATCTTGAATTCCATGAAAGACTCTTGACTTCTGTCGAATTATCTAGAATTCTTTAGAAGTCTGCTGAATTCTGTAGAATTCTCTTGAATTTCGCAGAAGTGTCTTGAATTCTGTTGAATTCCCTTGAACACTTTTGAACCCAATAACAATTTTTTGGATACCTTCGAATTCATTAGAATTAGCTTTGATTTTGAATTCAATCATCTTTCCCCGCTGTAGTATTCAGCAACCTTCAAAAACCACCCCTAGTACATTTAACGTACCCACTCGAATAAAAAATAAGCATTCCTACAATAATATTCATCAACCCCAAAAACCTACACCTAGTCGAAGGTTCATGAGGCCTGGTCACACCGCGAGCCTACAGTAGACCGGCTTAGAAGAAGCTAGCTTAAATGAGAGTGGCCAGATTCGCATCAGCGCAGAAGCCACAGGGACTCCACGTGTGCGACTGAGAGCCACTGCCGAAAACGCTTTTGCGCCGACGCGAAACTGAGCCACTCTAGTATTCAAGCTAGCTTATTCTAAGCCGGCATACTGTAGGCTCGCCGATGTAACTCGGTCCATAGTCTCATTGAAGTTTCATATCCTCATCCTCACTATGATATTCAGCAGCACCCAAAAGCAACCCCTAGTACATTTAACATACCCTATCTCGGGTGCCTTGGATTTAATTGGTCAACCAAATTTCAAATTGAAATAATCACCTCAAGCACCCTCCACAGATTCCACTGGACATCCCAACCCTACAATAATATTCAACAACCTCACAAAACGACTCCACGTACATTTAACAAATCCTATCTCAGCACACTTCAATGAAAACAGTCAAAAAATTTGTAATATTATTATTATAATATTAAACAGCACCAAAAAAACCACCCCTAGTATATCTCAGCTGCATTCTACTGAAACTGCCACAAAAATTTGTAATGAAAAATGATCATCTGATATACTTTTCCTAGAATCCATTTCATATCCTCATCCTCCCTATAATATTCAGCAACTTCCAAAAGCAACCCTTAGTACATTAACACTAGGGGTACTGGACTGACCGGCCCCTCTGCCGGGTACGGTGAGCCGTCATTTGACGGTTATCTATTTTGTCTTATGTAAAGCTTTTATAAAGTAATAGATTTTGATATTTTTTGTTACTTATATTGCTACAAGTGTATTTTAAGGCTTACAACTCTTATGGCCACCACAGCTGATGATACGCTGTAAGAAATAGTCAGGTCGAAACACTAAAAATAGTCATTTCTGTATAAAAATTTATTTGGCATTAATAAACAAGTATGACATTATAAATTGTATAAAAGCCCAGCGTTATTATTAGAATATTTTCGGCGGATGTGTGATAAGAAATATCAAAAATGAATGATATACTGCAAAAAATGTTAAGAAGAAGAAGATAAAATGTATGACCACAGGTAAGTAAGGCACTATTATTGATTTTGCTCACACCTTTGGCACACTTTACGGTCACTCACACATTTTCCACACATATATTTGTTGCATGCATAACATGTTGATTTTGTTCTGTTCTTGTTGCAGAATCCCACCTGACACTGCTTTCGAGGTCCATCAGCATTGTGAGGAACAGCTGGTCTATTATCTTTCATCTTACTTGGCCTACTTGATGCTTAAGGTTCAGCCAACTCCTCAACAACCTGCAGGATGAATTTGCGCCGGCTGATCTTAGAACCAAACACAAGTCTGTGCAAAGTGTGAGCATTGATCATGGCGACGTCTAGGGTATTGAGCAATACGTGCACTGGCCAGCGACGTGACATGGACCTAACGCTGTACTTGCGACACATCTGGTCGACGGTATCCATGCCAGCCTTTGTCGAATTGTAAAATAGAACTGATTCTGGTTTTTCCTTTTCAGATGTTTCATCCACAGTAATCCCTGTATGTAGACTGCTAAGGACCAGAACATTCTTGGAAGTTTTTCCTAGCAAGATGTAAGTATGATGTCACCTGTCTTGTAAATGACTGAACGATACAGCGGGTACTTGGCCTTCTGGAAGGAGGGTGGCACTTCTCTCCTATTTTTGTTTAGAGTCCCTACAAGACTAGTACTTTTTTCCTTGAGTGCTTTGGCCAGAGAGACAGGCGTAAAGAAATTGTCTGTAGTGACGTTTCGTCCATCGCCTAGGAATGGCTCTAGAAGGCGCAACGTGACATACTCTCCGTCACTTTTATCTGCAGGCCTAGATTCATTCTTCCCCAAGTAAGGAAATGCATTCAGAACATATTTTTCCTCAGAATCTGTAGCAACCCAATACTTTATACCATATTTGTCTGGTTTATTAGCCATGAACTAAGTAAAAGGGCAGCGATACTTAGAAGGAAAAAGCTGCTCATCCACAGTTATATTTTGAGTAGCTTTGTAGCAGGCTATACAATTTTCAATGAATTTATCCCATACTTCAGAGACTAAGCAGAACTTGTCTGTTTGCTTCCTCAAGGATCTTGTCTGTTTATCATCAAACCGAAGATACTTCTGTATTTCTTGCAATCTGTCACGGGCCATGGTTCTAGAAAAGAATGGTGGACCCCATGATTTGTCCCACAGTGCTCTGAGACGTATAGAGCGTGCACCATATGTCCCATGTGCGTACAAAATCGCTAAGAATGCATCCAATTCTTGCAGCGATATTGTCCAAGAAGTATCCTGTGTCACACTTCTTGCCTCGTTCTCAGTGTATTGTTTTATTGCACGGTGGAGTGCGTCACTAATAAACAGCCTCCAGGTTTTAGCTGGAGAATCCTGCCTCCCTCAAAACATTCTGATTCCTACGTCTTCCCGCTGTAACACATGGCTTTATCCTTGTCTACACTGTTCCGTCCTTGCTTATTTCATGCTCACCTATTTTTGCTCTTCCAGGTTGCTGCGCAGCTGGTTCGGGCGGTGCCGGAGGAACGAGGACATTATCATCACCATCGCCACCAACGGGAACTTCAAGAGCATTCGGCAGCGCGGAAGCATTGCTAGCACGGCCTGGACGGCTGCTGGGTATGCGACCTCTGTTACAGCGGCCTCTTCTACCACGGTCATAAGCTTGAACTGTAATCACAGTATAATTTTGCATTTAGCAATAGCATGTGTATTTCAATTCCTAGGATGAATCAAATAAAGTCTTTATACAAAGCTACAAACCTTGATTATTGTTAGATGCACCTCTGCGGCTAGCAGCACTCTGTGTGCGCCGTTGCATGCCGCTTTTTGTTGAAATGCCTGAAAAAGAAGTCACACATGAGCTTTCGAATTTGCCCAGCAAAGAACTGCGTGTTTAGAACAGAAATAGACAATACACAATGTTACATACCAGAAGAACCAGCATCTTGTGTGCGATTTTCTTCACCACCATCAGAAGACCCATCTGATGAGTGAATTGGCATGTACTCATCAGAAGATTCATCCTCAGATGACAGATCAGCACAATCTTCATTTTCGGAATGCGCCGGAGAAATATCTTGAAGCACTCGTGAAATTTCCGCTTGTGTCAAGCCACGCTGACGTGAGGCCATGGCGAATAAATACACTACTGTAAGCACCGTTGAACTAGCCGCTGCGATGACCGCCGGTTCAGACACGTTCCGACTTGCCCAGAGCGGCCCTACGCAGTAATTCGCCCGCACAACGAAGAGAGGGAGCGAGAGTTTCCAGCGAAGTCATTCACGCGCACGATACCGTCAATTAACGGGTCTCAGTACAAATAGGTGAACAATACAATATTTTGAAAACGAATTGACAAAAAAGTCTCAAGATCGTGAAAAAAACTCAAAGGGACAAATAAATAAAAGTCACGAAGCGCGAAAGATTAACTTCGAAAATTACAGACATAATCACAAAATTAAAATTGACAACCGTCAAATGACGGCCCTCAGTATCCCATCTCAGCTGCATTCGGCCAAAGCAGCGAAACCATATGCAAATAAAAAATAATCACCCTAGATGCATTTTCAAGACTCTAGCAGATATTGCCATCCCTGACATGATATTTTACATCGCAGCAAAACCAACCTCAGGTACCTCAAATTAAAGCAGAAAACAACATTTGAAATTGAAAAGAATCACCTGAGATACCTTTCTCAGACTCTAGTGTATATCCTCCTCCCAATTATATTATTCAGCAACCCCCAAAAGCAACCCCTAGTTCATTTAACAAACCCCATCTCAGCTGCCTCCGATTAAAACGGCTAACAAAATTAAAAATTTTGAATAACCGCTACAAATTCCTTTCCAAGATTCTCCTTGTCGCGTCGTAACAATTCATATTTTTCATCTGAGTATTTTTTCTATAAGTTTTCTATCTCATTCTATCTCTAAATCGAATTGTGCCCAACTTTCTAATATACTGTTCTCACGACAAGGCGACGTGCAACATCTGATATTTCTTTTAAGTTTATTACCGGAAAGTTTGTATTTCCAAAACGGCTATTCTTAGGGTCATTTTATGATTTTATGCTTATCCTTTCGAGAACTCATTTACGCATCTCATTCCGGCTTAAGACGCTACGTTTTCAGTTGAATCGCAATCTACATTAACATCAAATTACAAGGAACAAGACAATTTATCGATAAATCCATAAAATTGTCGCGAGATTACACGACTATGCTAATTTAAAAGGTGAATGCGAGCGAATCTTCATAGAACGATCCAGTTTAACAAAAATTAGGCATTGATGAGGTACGAAAGTGTGGGTAAGGAGGAACGAGCGATAGCCTCCCTCCCCCGCTCACGAATATGCCGGTCATGCGAGTCCTTACGCGCAAGAAGCATTAAGACACATCAAATAGCCTGACTCTCCAATGAATTGAACCTCAGAATAACGTTTCAACGGAATTAACGAGTGAACAGCCCCTCGCATTCAGCCATCGATTGCTCTATTGTTGCACCCATGGGCTGTTGCCCACCTTTAGTTCAAATTTGAGGAATTTTATGCTTGTGACACGTCAGATAGAATGAGTGTCTACTGCCTCCCTGTCTTAATTTCCACGTCTAGTACCCTCTCTACCACTGTGTCAAAGGTTTATGCTAACACTTATGTCGAGCCTTCAAATTTATTCTCCAGATACTTTTCTTCCGTTACCAAGCGAACACTCGAAGTCGTCACGAGCCTATGTTCCAAACTATTTTTACCTTGTCATACTCGTCGTCCTTCGGAAGCCGGATTGTCTTATATCGCGCCTCAAATATGCTGCCGCATCGTGTGAAACAATGCTTCCGTTAAGCTTCATATCAGTGCAGTGAAATCACATGTAAGTGAACTAGTGCATCGTGCGTTACATACCTCAACAATAAACAATTAAATAGTGTTAACGAATGCATAGAACCTTGTGCAGGGTGAACTTTAAACTAGTGCCAGAATAAAGGGGAGGAAAGTGGACGAGTCATCCAAGGATATAAACAATTTTTGTGGTCCAGGCAACAATATCCTGGATCAATCAACAATCCGCAATCAATTCATGGTCCAAAGCGATTTTGTAAACTTGTCTACATCTCAATACCTATCTGTGGGTCCGAGATGTCCAGCATTCAGAGATGCAGTTTCAATGATCCAGAATTCTGATGAGCAACTTCCAGTCGCCATAATTTCGATCGTATAATTACTAAAAATGACGGGAGAAGAGTAATCAGTAGAATTAAAACAACGCCAACGCGTAGAAATCTTAAAAAAATCAACGCGAAACAATATAAAGCAAATAAACTAATTTTCAATAAGTTTTATACGATTTCGAGCAGAACCCAGACGCTGACTTTGAACTCTTACATATCAATGGTAGATTATGAATCCAAGCGCCTTTATAGGTTGAATTTAAGGAAATGAAAAATTAATTAGATTCGCTGGCCGAAGATGATAATGACCTAGCTGCTCATAAAAATGAAGAAACCTCCTCCGAGAAAACGTTTTCCACTCTCAAAGGGAAAGCAAAGAAATCAATCCAAAAGCATGAGATCGCGAAAGAAAATTTTAAAATCATCAATTCTATCCAGCAGCGATTCGGCTCTAGAAAGTGCCAGCCTTGGAGAAAGAGTCGAAAATGAAGCTACTTTTAATCCATTGAATACAAATCCTTAAAATACATTAAATATCGGTCATGTAAATCAATTAAATACAGGTTCTATAATTCAATTGAATAGAGAGTATTGTGAAGATGCAGTTCCATTATATCAGTCAATTAAAGGGAATGCAGAAAATGCAAATCCTGTAGATCCATTCAATAGAAACGATTCCGAAAACCGAAGTTCGATCAATTTGCAGAACGCAGGTTTCTTAGGCTATGCAGCTCATTTTACTTTATACCTCAATTTTCCCAAACTCGGACTGGCATCCTTTTCAGGAACTTTTGACACACGGTTAGAATTTCGAGATACGTTTAATTCAATGGTGCATACTAATGCTCAAGTTCAACCTATATCTAAATTCTAATACCTACATAAAATCATGTATCACAGGCGAAAGCAGCTGATGTAATAGCTTCGGAAAAATCGTTTAGCACAAATTACGAAATCGCATGGATATTGTTAACCAATTGCTACATTGGTCAAAAATTTATCGCGGAAAGTCACGTAAGAGTTCTGTTCAATATTGTATTCGTTTTAAAAGATTTCTCGTCTCGCGCTTTACTAGATATATTGCAAAAACATGTCACAGCTCTGCGCACCCCCAATTAGCCTGTCAATCAACGGGAATTCATTCTTATTCGCGTCATCAAAAATAAACTTCCAAGTACCTCCTGGAAAAATTGAAAGAGTTAGCCGGAACTTCAAAAGTAACAACTGTAAGAGAATTAACTACATTTTTAGAGTACTGAGTGGAAATCGAAATCACTCGGTCCTCTCAGGAACAAAATAATTTAAACACAGGTCAAAAGCTCCATGAATTGCACGCGTCAGGCCACGGTTTACATCCACCACGCGCTTTTTCGTCTACGATTCCATGAAATACACAGGGTACGAGAACTCAAAGATTAGGCCCTTCGTGCCAGGGGTACCATGCGATCTGCGCAGTAATCAGTTCTTGAAGTTCGGCCCTCAAGAGCGTTTCACTTAAGTCAAAAATTCGTCTTTATGCGTGAACTGTCTACTCGGTTCCCACCGCCAGTAGATTGTCGCTTAAAGGTATGTCGCCAATGTCTTGAGCGGACTCGCGTATCATTGCATTCGAACGTTTCTATGTACTGGAAAGAAAATTTAAAAAAAGAGTCCTTGCCTAAAATCACAACACAAATTGTCTTCAGGTATCTCATTAAACGATTGTCCAATGTTCGGTCCCACTATTTAGGAACGTGATTTTTACGTCGATGACCTCTTAACAGGGGCTCAATCCTTGTAGAAAGCCTTCACACTTCGCAATGAGTTAATTCAGCTATTACACAAGTGTGGATTCAAGCTTAGAAAATGGGGATCAAATGATTCTCGATCAACAAAAGCTTTTCCCAGCGATTCGCTGAGTGATAACATGTCTCTTAATCCAACAGCGACTACTAAAACATTAGGTCTTCATTGGAACCCTCAATTAGATTCCATCGTTTACACAGTCAAACTACAAAGTAGAGTAGAGGAGGGTAATGTAGTGCAGGTTTCGTTTGAGTGCTCGTGCATCCGTATTTTCTAACCGATTACGACGATTGAGTATGCATTGGAAAGTTAATTCATTTGGCTACATTTTTTCATCACAAAGTTTTTATGCAGCAGCTAGGTAGAAATACAAAGAATTGCAAGATTTGAAAAATTTCTGAAAATGATTTTTTGCATGCCAAAACACGTCATTTTATCAAAAAACTCGATGTTTAATAACACTTTAGTCGGGGGAAATAGTCCTAAAAATCACCATAAAAATATTTACAATACTCCGTACCAAACAGGCTCACCTGATATTCTTTTACGTGGAATTAATATTTTTTCTGACGCGACGAAATGAAACATTTATCGTTTGAAAAACGCGTGTTTTACAAATGACACCACTACTATTGTGACATATACGCGATGCCAGTTGTAATGACATGCAAGAACATCGTCTGCCATCATGCATCTACCATATCGACGGCAAACAATTTGTTTCATTCGTTCTGTCAGTACAGCCAGTGCATTACATTACCGCCTGCACTACATTACCCCCTTCTAATCTACAAAAGGAAAAATAACTAAGCCATATATTTGATCGCGAACTGCTCAATTATTTGATCCATTGGGCCTACTGGAACCAGTCGTGATTCCAGCATAAATCCTCATTCAATCATTGGTTAGTTCAAAGAACAAATTCTACTTTTAAACGAGGTTCAATATGTTTGATGTATTACCACTTCAAATACTATCGAAATTCAAATTTACGGTTTTAGCAACGCCAGCATAAAAGGCTACGAAGCCTGCCTCTGTCTACGCCCTACCGTCGATAAAGATAAACTTTACTGCGTTCTTATATGCGCCAAGTCGCGCGTTGTCCCTTTAGAATCTGTCACATTGCAGAAGTTGGAATTATGTACAGCAGTTTTTCTTAACTAAATTGTACACTTCCACAATTCAATCACTTAAAATGTATGTTGATAAGACATTTTTTTTGTCGCATTCTACGATCACTCTATGCTGGATTGAAACTGAGCGATATACTTTAAAAAACTTTGTCGCATATAGGGTACCTTAAATTAGCGCAATCTCACAGTCTCATAAATCAGTCAATTACCAATGCAAATCTGCTCGACATATATTTGTGTCTGAGAAGACTTAAACACGTAGTAGCATCCTGCCTTCATTTTATCACAAATTCAAAAACAAAAGACAAATCAAAAAGATTGAAGGATCCTCTCTCGAATGAGGAACTTGCTATCGCGATGAACAGTATCTTTAGAATCCTGCAAAATGCAAGTTTTTAAAAAGAAATAAGTGCACTTTCTCACGCAGAACCCATATATAAGAAGCAGTCTATTATGCTCGAATCCCTTTCTAGATCATGGAGAAATGAAGGTAGGAGGCAGATTTCAAATTGCCAACTTACCAGCTTCGCAAAAGCATCTGATTAAGACACGCGGGCGCGCAAGCAACTCCTTATGGCATACGAGAAAAGTAGTGGCCAATCGATAGTCGTAATGTCACGCGACACATAACTCACAAAAGCGTTAAATGTTTTTAAACGAAGCCTCACGGAATTGTTTATATAACGGTAAATCTAGCTTAAAAGCGTCTCTCTTATTCTCGACCTTTTCTAAATGTGGCGTTGATTATTGCGCATCATTTTTTTACAAACGAAAAACTCTAAAGAAACCGTAAGAGAGAAAAAGCCTACGTCTCTATTTTTATGTGCTTTGCAACAAAAGATGTTCATTTCGCACTAGTCAGCGATCTAATGACTAAAGCTTCCCTCGGCAGTCTAAATAGGTTATTTTCTCGCTGAGAGAGGGCTAGCACAATTCACTCTGATTCTGGAAAAAATATTGTAGGTTCCAACAGAGAATTAAAAGAATTAAACGAGTTGATTCAAGCAACCTTCAATAAACCGAAAGTCAAAAATGTCACTCAAAATTAACAGGTGAGCTGACAATTCATTTCTCTCTACTCACCACATTTCGGTGGCCTCTGGGAGGCCTCAGTGAAGTCGTTCAAAAACCACAGTATACATACTATGGGAAACACATTACTAACTTACGAACAATTGCAATGCGTATTTTATTGAAATTGAGACAATTATAAACTCTTCTTCTCTTACCTGACTGCCGGACACTTCCTTATCGGTACCTCTTCAAGAAGCTTCCCACAGGCAGACTATCGCAGTCTACGACCCAATAAGTTGTCATCATGGTAACTTGCACAGCTGCTGAGAAATCATTTCTGGTCCTGATGGTACAAAGAGTACCTCAACGAAATGATGACCCGCAGCAAGTGGAAGAAACCTGTCCATAAAAACAACATCTAAATTGGAATCCTCGTCGTGCAAAAGGACGAAAATCTCCCTTCAATGTGCTGGTAATTAGCACGAATCACAAAGGTTCATCCTGGAAAGGACGGAATCTTCCAAACGGTCAGCTTGAAAAATACATCGGAATCCTACGATCATGTCTCAAAGATTTGTACCCACTCTCGATCTATACATAAGCTGATTAGCTTTCAGCATTAAATCTAAATCATATTTCCAGACTTTAACCCTCATCGTACGATCCTCAAAAAGCTTCCATAGGGTCTATTGTTCTTATTCGTCGATTTACCTGTTTTTTTTTATTGAAAGAAAATTTCATCAGGAGAACGATGAGTAATGCGAAATTACTGTATTTTGATGGACTTTATATGGTTTTGGTCAAATACTGAACACACTTTTACATTTTTGCCGTTGAAAAACATGTTTTTCTCAAAAACGAATATAAAAATGATGAAAAAATTTCCCTGCCTTAAGTTATATATCACTGGAAAGGTGAAGAGTTGGGAAATGTTACTCAAGTACTGTTTTTGCGATTCCCAACAAAAAGTATATTTTTTTGACCAACTGAACATTCACGATTTCCGAAGTTCCTGAAAATGATGAAATGTACTATTTTTACATTCTCATTCTAATGAGAAGGTATTGATTTTATGTAAAATTTGACTTGGTCGGTTTTAATCAAATCTCCACGTTTTGCGACCCCTTGAGCTAGAAAAAACGATTTTTACCAACGTGTCTGTCTGTAGTCTGCCTGTAGTCTGTCTGTCTGTAGGCACGATAACTTTCGAAAAAATAATCAGATTGGATTGTGCTTTGGCACAATTTTTAAGGGCCTGAAGTGAAAGAACAAGTTCGTTAACCAGCTAATTTTGATCAAAATTCAAAAAGTTAGAGCATTTTGGAAATTTTTGAGACCATTTCTTTTTGAAAATTGAAAAATTCTATGTACGGCTATTAGTAGCACTTCAAAACTTGAACAATTCATCCCCATGACCTTTTTGGATAAAAAAAAATTACTGGAGTTATAGCATTTTCAAAATTCCAAAAAACAAACGGAAATGAACATTTTATACCGAAAAACGCACGATATGAAAAAAAGGCAGGATGAGAAAAATGTTTCTTTTTGAACACCCTATAATATTTTTGTAACAACTTTTTGAATTTTTTGAAAAATAAAAAATCCAAATTTTGATCACACAAAAAGTAATGAAAGATCAATAATTTCATTTTGCTGTCAAACTATGCAAGATACGACTAAAGATGAATGAAACAAAATTTTGCACCCAAAAAAGATCTCCAAATTTTTTATTATTCACTTTTTGATATGAAAAATTGATCTTCGAATATGAAAAAGCAGACATTGAAAGTAAAATTTATGACTCAAATTTTTTTACACATTCCAATTTATTGGAAATAGCTTTTGATTATACAGAATTATGGAGTATCTTAAAATTAACGAGTTACTGCACGCTAGCCTTGTCAATGGCAACATAAAACCGAAGATTCGCGCTCAACATGAATGTTCATCGATGTCAGATTTTGCTACGTATCGTACCATGGGGTTACGTACACCCCACGTGCAACTTTCGATACTTGCAGCTTGACGACAAAACGGCTAATGAAAGAAACCGACTGGGGATATTTTAGGGGGGCCCTCAGATATTTTTCTCACCTAGGTATCCCCTCCCTCCTGTGCTCCATTAAGGAATAGCGCAACTCAAAAAAGGGTCGTGGTGTTAGCGTAACCCCATGTGTACGTTGAGGGTTAATTACACGAAGGATATAACATAAGATCCATTCTTTAATTCAAATGATTACATCATGAGGCATTCACTTGATTTATTTGAGAGCTCAATTTACAACGATGAGCTCATTATCTATTTGATTCACATTTCAAGGTATCTCTCTTAGGTGTAGATTGTGTGCAATTATAATGGTTTTATTTGACGCATCGACATATTTCACATTCAACTTTTTTGTCGTCCGTATTAGAAATTCTTTTATTAAATGCGTTAATTGTCACATCAGTGTCTTCTATTCCTCATCAAATGTCTGAAATTCTTACAACAATGTCTTCAAGTTTTTACAGCCAAACAGATTTCAAATAAAAATTAACCACCTGAAATAACATCCCTAGGGGTAATTATTCTTAATTTGTACTTTTTTGGAAGTTTTAGTAGAATGCAGCTTATATGGGGTTTCTTAAATATGCCAGGTGTGGTTTTTTTGTTCTTGTTTAATATGACTGAGGGGATAAGGATATATGAACTAGAGTTTTGGGGACGTGTCTGGGGACAATATTTTTGATTTGAATTATTCTTCCGTTTTAGTCAAAGGTAGCTGAGATGGAGTATTTTGAATCTGCAAGTGTTGACTTTGGGGGGTTCCTGAATATTAAATTGGAGAAGAGGATATGAGCTAGGGTCTAGGGGAGGTATTTCAAATGATTATATAAAATTTGAGATTTTGTTGGCTGTTTAAGATGAAGGCAGCTTAGATGAGATTCGTTAAATGTACGAGGGGTTATCTCTTGGGTATGATGAATGTTACTGTGCGGATGAGGATGTGCACTAGTGTTTTTGAAAGCTGTCTGGAGTAAATATTTTTTATTTGAAATTTGCTTGGCTGTTTTAGTTGAAGGCTGATGAGACGGGGTTCGTGAAAGGTACTATGGGTGATTTTCTGGGGTTGCTGCATATTTTAACATAGGGGTCAGATTCTGAACTACAGTTTTAGGAAGGTGTCTGGGGTGACTTTTTTCAATTCCAAATTTGTGAGGCGATTTAGTTGAAGCCAGCTGAGACGTGGTTCGTTGAATGTACTAGGCGTTGTTTTTTCGTATTAATGAATATAACTGTGGGGATGAGAATATGGACTAATGTCATTGAAAGTTGCCGTAATATGAAATTATTTACATTTGAACCAAAAAAATAAAGAAACAGTAAAATAATTTTATTTTGTTAGCATAAATCCAGACGGAACCCCATAACATGGAGACTACATATTATGGGGCTCCGTCTGGATTTATGCTAAGAAATTGAAATTACTTTACTGTTTCTTTATTTTTTTGGGTTAAACGTAAATAATTTCATATTATGAAAGCGACAATACATATGAATATCTTGGTTGGGCTTTCAATAACCCCGTCAGTTTTGGTTTACATAGTTTTTTTAAGATGAATTTTCGAAAGAAAAAAATTATTCACAATTAAAAATGATTTCTTAACTCCGGAAAAAAATACTATCTGTTACGTCGTAACAATTATTTTTCACAATTTTTCATAATGATTTATTTTAATTTGCGTCCAAGCAACTAAGGCAATATTGAATCGTCTTTACTTCCATATTTTTTAATTTCGCTTCGTCAGTTTTATTATTGTATAACTCCGCAAAGAGCACAGACAACCTTCGAATATACTTAAGTACCTTTTAAGCAGATGTTTACAATTGTAAGATTGAACGAACTTACCTCAAATGAAGTTCAATCGTAATTGTGTGAGCCGCCTGGTCCGAATAGATAAAACACGTAGTCACGCAGTTACTGCTCGTTCCGCTACAGTAATTTAAAAACCGGAGTTTTTTGGCGCCACCACTAGGTGTCACCTTACCTGCTTCCCGATTTCCCCCTTTGGCGTAATTACATTTTAAAGCTTAGTAAAAAAAACGCGTGGAAAAAAATTGTAAAGAATGCTTTTCTTAAAATATTACGGGTGTGGTGGGTTCGATCTATTTGGACGAGGCGGTTCACACGCTGAGGCAAGTTCGTTCAATCTTACAATAATATTTCGCTGCCTGCGTCAACCTACACCAAGGCGGACTAGAAACTACATCATCCAGTCACGATCAGGATATTCAACTCATAGGCGGAAATACCATTCAACATCTTGGTATTGGAGAAACATATACATATCTTGGAATACCGCAAGCGGAAATCCAAAATGTGCATAACTTGAAAACGGCCCTTGGAAAAAGGTATCGCCAAATTCTGAGAAAAATTTGGGCTTCCGAATTATCTGGAAAGAATAAGATCCAAGCGACCAATATGCTGGCCGTTCCTATATTGCTCTACACGTTTGGTGCAGTAAAATGGAACGTTGATGAGTTAAAACAACTTGATCGAAGCACACGCAAGATGATGACAATACAACGAAGTCTTCATCCTAGATCTTCCGTACCACGAATATATCTCCCTCGCGATAAAGGGGGTAGAGGATTGCTAAGCTTAGAGTGTCTTCATCGAAGAACGGTTCTGGCTACAGCCTGCTCAGTCCTAAAAAGCACGGATTCCCTTATGCGACTCGTACATCAACATGAAGTCGCCAATGCTGCGGTGTTTCTATATCATGCAGAAGATAGGGCCGCAGAGAAGCTTGACCTCCCATTCAATTCCAGCGACATTACACATGGCCTAGATTCACTAACACCTCTGGTGCTCAAAAGTCGTATACAGGAAGCAGAACATACACTCCTACTAAGAGAACATGCTGAGAAACCCCTTCATGGTAAGTTCTACGGCATCATACGTAGAGATGAGCTCTCGATGCGTCTTTCCAACATGTTTCTCAAGTCTGCTGGATTAAAATCGGAGACCGAGGGATTTCTTTTTGCCTGTCAATACGGCGTCATAGACTCCTTAGTTTACCGCGAGCGCATAATGAATTTACCTGTACGCGATACCAACTGCCGAGCGTGCAACCAAGAGCCAGAAACACTTGGACATGTTCTCTGTGGATGCTCTAAATATGCACGATACGCGTACATAGAGAGATACAATGCAGCTCTAAAAGTGTTATATTACCATCTTAGGTATTTCTATGGTGTTGATCTATTGCCTGTCTTGCCATACGCCCAGTGCCCTCAACGTATCAGTGCTACGAAGCCTGACATTGTCCTCCAAGATCTGAAGAACAAGATCATTTACGTGATTGAATTCTCGGCATCAGCCGATGGTAATATCACGGTAAAGGAGAGAGAAAAACGCGCGAAATATCAAGCACTTCTTTTCGAGCTGAGTAGGATATACCAAGGCTACAAAGTCCATCTTATAATTCTCATAATCAGCTGTCTTGGAGGTATGAAAGCTTCATTTATCAGCCAACTCAACAAGATTCCGGCTTGCCAGCGTCAGGCTCATTTCATCGCGAACCGGATGCAAAAGGCTGTTCTCCTGGGATCACTCCATCTGGTCCGTCAACACTGCTCCTCTTAAATTCTACAAAGATAATTCTACAAAGTAAGGGAAAATGGCCGTGGGGTGTTTTGCACCCCAGTGTGTCAAACAAGGGTTAAAAATAAATTATTTATTTTTTCTAAGTACATCTAAGTTAAATATGATACATATCGAGATTATTTTTCATTTTCTTTAGAGAAAAAAACTTGCGTTGAATAAATAATTATACTGAAACAAAAATTGACAAATATAGTCCATAAGCTTTCTTACAAATTTACTGCTGATCATTTCTAAGAAAAAAAAGTTTAAATCCATTCACAATTGCGATCTGTAGACTATTTTGAATTGTAAATTCCCGAGCCAGCGCACTGTGCAGCGGAAAAAGTAAACCCCAAAGGTTTCATTCTTACTCCGGACTTTGCCTGCGCCTGTCGGGCACTTCGCAATTTGCCTAGGCAGAGTCCGAAGTGAAAGTGCTACTTCGGACTTTGCCTGAAACCGCTCAGGCAATTCGCGGAGGGCCTAGGCAGACTGCGGTGTGCCGGCACTTCGGACTTTGCCTGTAACATATATAGTTAAAAGTTTGTCATAAGGACAACCGCAGGATTTCGCCGGGAGCGGGTGCTAATCTGAAAAAAAAAATTGCACCCGCTCCCAGCGAAATCGCGGTAAAATTTCAGCTGTAACCACGTCTCACGACCGTGAGATGGGTGGTTACGGTCTGCGCGAATTCAATACGATGATCCGGCGAAAGTCTCGTGCACCCTGAGGACACGGAGCGACCCAAGGACGACCGCCTTCTGCATTTTCCCTGCAAGTGCCTCAGCATTTTGTTGACACGCAGGGATGCTTTTCAGGCTATTAACAAGTGAAACCTTGGCACCTCCAAGAGCGCCAATGATCAGGACGATTAGCTTAACAGAATATTCCGGGTATAACCGTCGCAACTCCCTCATAAGGTCTTTATACCTTTCTTTCTTTTCTTTCTCCTTCGCGGTGACGTTTTTGTCCGCTGGTGCCGAAAATTCGATAACGAACATGGTTCGTTTCTCGAAGTCAAGAAGAACCATGTCAGGCCTCGAGTGCGCAACAGAAACAATTGTCGAGAATATGAAGTTCCAATATATGCGGCACTTCTCATTTTCGACAATTGACTCTATTTCTCTAGGGGCGTTCAGCGGAGAGGTATTTGGGCTAATGCCGTAAGAGTGACAGAGATGATAATAAAGCACTCTCAGTGCCGCATTGTGCCTTTGGATGTAGGTTGTTCCCGCATGAGCTAGACAACTAGATAGTATGTGTCCTAGATGCTCGGGGTGTTCATGACACGCTCTGCAGCTATCATCGGGAATATCTTGGCTCAAAATGTGGCGACGGTATGCTAGAGTGGAAATAACACCATCTTGACATGCCAGAATGAAGCCCTCTGTGCCCGACTTCAATCCGGGTGATCTAAGGAAAGCAAACGTCAGCTCATACGACATCGACTGATCTTCCACATTTCTGTGGAAGATGCCGTGCATCTTCTTGTCGAGGAGCTCTTCGCGGAAGTTTTTCTCCTGTGCTTTCTTAATCCGGGCCTTCAGGAGTGAGTATTTAAGATGGATAAGATTTGATGCATTTCGCTCACCCCTGATATTGAAGTCAAGGCCGAGTGTTTCAGCAGCCTCTTCTGCTGCTTTGTAAAGAAACGCCCCTTTGCCTACTTCTTCGTGTTTTCTGACCATTTTAAGAAGAGGATCTTGTCCATTTGCGACAATATGTGTTGTACCCAGAATAATCCTGTTGTGAAGACATTCAAGATTCAGTATTCCACGACCACCTTGACGGCGTGAGATGTAAAGTCGTGGAACAGAAGACTTAAGGTGCATGCTTTTGTTCATGTGCATAACCTTTCGGGACCCGATGTCGAGGGATCTGAGCTCGTCCTTCGTCCATGGAACTACTCCAAATGAATAGAGTACTACTGGGACGGCAAGCATGTTCGTTGCAGATACTTTGTTCCTCACCGACAGGTATGTATAGGTCTCTCCAGCGTATAGCGCTTCTGTCAACGAGTTCAGGATCTTCGAGGATGCCGTTAAGTTTTCCTTTCTTCAAATTAACCTTGGTGCATTTCTCTAACCCGAACTCCATTCCAATCTCTTGAGTGTACTCTGTGACAATTTTTAGAGCTAGATGTAGTTTCTCTTGATTTCTAGCATAGAGCTTAAGATCATCCATGTAAAATACATGAGTTACCTTATGCTTTCGATTTCCAGGTTTGCCACAGAGGTACCCTTCGGAATGGCGAAGTACGAGAGATAGTGGCAATAATGTGAGGCAAAAGAGGAGAGGGCTCATGGTGTCGCCCTGAAATACACCTCTCTGAAAGGTGATACTGTTAGTGATCACACGATATTTTCCAGATAAGATGGTAAATCTGGTTTTCCAAAGCGGCATTAATCTCTCTATGCATCCCACGATGTGTGGATGAACCTTCAAGCTTTCCAACAGACAGATGATAAATCTATGGGAGGTTGAATCAAAAGCATTTCGGTAATCTATCGAGGCCATCGATAGAGATCGTTGATAGGATGCTGCATCTTTACAGACACATCTATCGATGAGCAGGTTCTCCCGACATCCTGCTACGCCTTTCTTCGAGCCACGTTGTTCCTACATCTCTCGCCACACAGGTTCAATTGTCCGAAGAATCCTATCATTTAGGATGGCTGTGAAGATCTTATACAGTGTGTTCAGACAAGTTATTGGCCTGTAATTCTTAGGGTCAGCTAAGTTGCCCGTCTTAGGCAGGAGCACTGTGCGTCCTTCCACCAACCACTCCGGGATAGGCTCTTCCGACTTTAGATATGAGGTGAAAATTCGGGCCAGATGCTGGTGGGTTGAAGGAAGCTTCTTCCACAAGAAGGTCTTGATACCATCTGGTCCCGGAGCGGGAAAGTTCTTCATGCCTTTTAATACGTTTTTCACCTCCTCGGTAGTGATAGGTGGGCATTCTTCCTCAGGTGTTATGAGGGCATTGCACAGCTCCTTGAAGCTATTTATGTTCTTTGAGTCTTCTTGAAGTGGATGCTTGACCTCGTAGACTTCTCTCCAAAATGCTTCGACCTCCTCTGGTTTGGGCGGATGGTCGACAGTAATTGGAGGGTCTTGGAAGAGTTTAGATGGATCAGATGAAAATTGTTGATTTTCTCTGACCCACCTCTCTCTCCGCTCTAGACTTCTCCTAGCGTTAGATAGTATTCGTATTCTGTCAACAATATGTTGTCTGATGGTCATTAGCTTTGATTTGTTGATTGTGTGATGACGGATCCGCAGTTCGCGCGCGAACCGTCGAACCTTGGCAGTGAAATTCCTGCCAGATGTTATGTAGTCAATCACACACTGAATGCGGGACGCGTACTGTCTAGCCCAGCCTATCTTTGTGCTGAGTTGATGCATTCTTCTTTTGGTCTTATGATCAACCGTTGGTTTTGTTTTACGGCTTGCATCTGCCAAAGTTCTCGCTGCATTGTACGCACCACAACTGATAGTCCAGAGGTCGGATTCTTCGGAAAAATCTCCACGAAGTTCATCATCCAATTCAGTCAGATCTTTGGGCTTGGGAGAAACCTGAATGTTGATGTTTCTCCGGGTCCTGAAGCATCGTTCTTCCTCTATTGGATGCCTGTTCGCGGTTGGTCTCAGTGTCGCTTCTCTTTCTCTGTTGCCGGCTTGTTCTGGATGCGGTTGAGTAGGCACTCCCCTTTTCCTAAGGTTCTCGGCATGGTTTCGCAGACGTTGTTGCGAAAAGTCTGAGAGCTCTGGGTGTTTCTCGCACCACAGAGCATGCAGTCGTGCCATGTAACCTTCTCGTTCAGGGACCATACTGGCATCGTAGCACTCCAGCAGGCCGTCATGGAGTTGATCCGTCCACTTAAAAGTAACAAGATTCCGCCGGTCAATCGCATTGACTCCGTCTTGATTGGCTCCCCCAACTGTAGGGTAGTCGGCATTGTTGCCCGACCCATTGTCGGGAGCCCTGCGCGTTCGATTGTTTTGAACCGCACTTACTACAACTATGTTTGGTGTTGTCATTGCTGTTCCCACGAGCAGCTAGGGAAAGGGCTCGTCCATCCTTGTAGAGCCCCGCATGCAAGGATAAGGCTGTATACTCTGAGAGTCGCCGATTTCCCAGAATCACCGTTAGAGACACCTCACCCAGGTGACATTCAGCTTTCGGCACGGTTCTCATGCCTTCGCTTGGGGGTTATTCCTTCGGGACCATCCCTGGACAATTGTCCGCGACTGCTTATTAATTATTGTAACCATATTCAGCAGAAACCCTTGGTACAGGGACCCTCTATCCGCAACCCGAGGACGCGTTCGGAGGCTTT
>CAKNXH010057737.1:61010-82234 GCA_932178445.1 Andricus quercusramuli
CTCATCGAGATACAAATTTTTGGTTTCAAACATTTTTATCTACGAGTGATAGTTTTCGCGGAAATTAGTGATACATCTAACCGTCAGCTCTTTCCTTACTGTTCATTACCATGGCGACAGGCCCTAAGTGGCGACGAGAAACCGCAAATAATGGCAGCAACCACCGTTTCCAACGTCTCCAACGTCTCGTGGGAGCAGACGGCACCCCTGTCACTTGTCACAGAAATAATGTTGATCAAAACCCTACCCCTTTCCAACCTGTGACTGATTACAGAAATAACGTTGGTCGAACCCCTGCCCCTTTCCAACGTCTCGTAGAGGGCGGAGAAGCACCCCTGTAACTGGTTACAGAAATAATTTCGGTCAAACCCCTACCCCTTTCCAACGTCTCGTGGGCAGCGGATAGGCACCCCTGTGACTGGTTACGGAAATAATGTTGGTCAAACCCCTTCCCCTTTCCCACGTCTCGTGGGGGGCGGAAACGCACCCCTGTGACTGGTTACAGAAATAATGTTGGTCAAACCCCTAACCCTTTCCAACGTCTCGTAGGGGGCGGAAGCGCACCCCTTTGACTGGTTACAGAAATAATGTTGGTCAAATCCCTACCCCTTTCCAACGTCACTTGGGCAGCGGAAAGGCATCCCTGTGATTGGTTGAAGAAATAATGTTGGTGAAACCCCTACCCCTTTCCAACGTCTCGTGGGCAGCGGAAAGGCACCCCTGTGACTGGTTACAGAAACAATGTCGGCCAAACCCCTACCCCTTTCCAACGTCTCGTGGGGGGCGGAATGGCACCCCTGTGACTGGTCATAGACATAATTTCGTTCAAACCCCGACCCCTTTCCAACGTCTCGTGGTGAGCGGAAAGGCACCCCTGTGATTGGTTACAGAAATAATATTGATCAAACCCCCAGCTCTTTCCAATGTCGCGTGAGAAGTGGAAACGCAGCCCTTTTACTTGTCACAGAAATAATGTTGGTCGAACCCGTACCCCTTTGCAATGTCTCGTGGAGAGCGGAAAAGCACCTCTGTGACTGGTTACAGAAATAAATTTGGGGCTTATTGCACTGAAATCTGTTACATTTCATCACATGTATTACTAATTTTTTCGAAAACTATCACTCGTACAACAAAATTTTGTAACAAAAAATGTGTATCTCGATGAGATCTTTAATATTTGTTTGAAATATTTTGCGGAATTTCACGTATTGGCTTAGAAAAATGGAAAAACCCATGATTTTGATGGTTTTTTTTATGGTTTCACCATGAAAATCGTATTGTCGCGAATTTTCACCATCATATTCGTAATCAGCAAGTCAAAATACATAAGTATACGGAGTTTGAAGAAAATCGGAGAATTCAGCTATTCGGAACTTTACCCGGCTATCTTTCAACGAATAGGTTTGAATTTTTTCACAGAATTAACTAAGAATATCCTTCTGATGACTCTTTTCTATGAAGCTTTGCAAATTTACAAGAATTATCAATTATTTCAACAAATTATGAGTTTGGCCACTTTTCATCGAATAAGCTCAATTTGTTTACGGAATCACCAACAATGTATTTCTAATAACTCTTTTTTACGATATTTTGCACATGTACAACAATAATTAATTGTATAAACAGTTTTCATAAAGATATTCAGAGTTTGGGTATTTTTCAGGGAATACGCACAATTTGTTTATGGAGTCAACTAAGAATGACTTTCCGATAACTATTTCCTATGTTTTTTTTAGAAATTTACAAGAATTATTAATAATTTAAACCGTCCTGATTAAAAAATTAAGATTTTCCGTATTTCTCAACGAATAGGCTCAATGTTTTTACAGAAATAACTGAAAATGTCTTTGCGGTCACTCTTTTCTGTAGTGATCTACAAATTTCCAATAATTATGATTTATTTATTTAAACAATTTATGCAAGGAAGTTCAGAGTTTACTATTTTTCAACGAACAGGATTAATTTGTTCACGGAATCAACTAAGAATGTCTTTTATATGAGTTTTTTTCATGATGTTTCGCAAATTCCCAAGAATTAATAATTATTGAAGACTAAGATTTTTTTGTAATAAATTTTATTTTTTAATGAATAGGCTCAATTTTTTAAGAGATGCAACTAAGAATATATGTGCGATGACTCTTTTCCATAGTAATTTACAAATTCCAAAGAATGATGATTTATCTATTTAAACAATTTTGGTAAGGAAATTCAGAGTTTGGTTATTTTCAACGAAAAGGCTTAATTTTTTTTAACGGAATCAACTAAGAATGCTTCTCCGGTGACTGTTTGATATTATACTTTGCAAATGTTCAGAAGCATTAATTATTTACACAATTCTCATAAAGAAATGCAGAGTTTGGCTGTTTTTCAACGAATAGGCTCAATTTGTTTACGGAATCAACGTATAATGCCTTTCCGATGACTCTTTTCTATGCTACTCCGTGAATTTACAATAACCATTGTTTATTTATACAATTTTCATAAACAAATTCAGAGTTTGGCTTTTTTTGAGCTTACATTAAAACATACAGGCAGCTATAACCTTTTTGATAATAAGCACAACTTTCCTATCTGAACTATAATATTAAAATCAAAACTATTCGAACATTTTTAACAAATTTATTTTTATAACAAAATATATACACAATATATCTAATGAGGATGAAAAATCCAGTAAAAATTCTAATAGTGGTAAAAACTTTTCTTTTTATTAATTTCAGTCTTTTTTCTTTTCGTTAATTGCTTCTAGTGCTTTAATAATCTCTTCAATAAAATGATATTGTGCTTTTTTAATATTTTGTAAATTAATTTTTCACATGTAATATACTTTACCTTAAGTTTCACTGTGATATAATATTAAGCCAATTTAATGAATTCATTCTGTCTTTTTTTTCAATTTTTTCAAAATTTAAATAGCTTTCAAGCGAATTAAAAAAAAAACAATTTTAACTACAAGTTGAAACTGTTTTTATTATAATTAGAAATAATGGAAAATTATGAATATTCAGAATTAATTATTATTTTTAAAGATAAAACTACAATTTTAATTAATATTTTGGCCGATCTATTATTATTTATTTATAAAATTATATAGTCTTAAATTTATGAATATTCAGAAATTCATTTTATTTTTGTTACATTTTCGACGACTATGACTTCATTCAAATTTAAACTATGATTGAAACATTACGCTATTGAAAATGTGATTTCATTTTGGGCTAATTATTTTTAAAGACAAAGTTACAATTTTAGTTAATATTTTGGCTCATTTCTTAATGTTTCTTTTTAAAATTATATAGCCCTACTGTTTCGAAAAGAATTTTTTTTATTAGAATGATAAACAATACAAATTATGAACATTTAGAAATTTGTTTTATTTTGTCTGCTTGTCTAAATCAATATTTGTCAATATTGATTTATTTTCTTAATTTTGAAAAAATTGCTCTCAAGCTCAGCTGGGAACCGAACCCAGGTCTTCCAGATTGCTGGTCTGGTGCTCTAACCACTAAGCTACTGAGAGACGAGAGAAGTTTTTTCACAATCCCTACAAGCTGAATTTTGACGTCACACTTTCAGTTACATTTTCAAATAATATAACGTCCATCTAATTGTATTTATCATTGCAATCTTAAACAATTAAAGATATGAATTCTTCGGTGCTATTTTTATTAGAGAACATTAAAATTTGAATTATTTTTGGAATTTAACGAAGTTTAGAAAATTTAAAAAATGTGTTTACCCTTGGCTCATTTATCTTTAAAGAAAACGGAGTCAACTAAGAATATCTTTCCGGTGACTTTTTTCTATGCTTGGTATATTCCCAAGAATTATTAATTATTTAAACAATGTTCATAAACAAACTCAGCGTTTGGCCATTTTTCCACGGATAGATTTTTGGGTATTTTCAACAAATAGGCTAAATTTGTTTACAGAATTACCTGAGAATATCTTTCCGATGACTTTTTTTAATATGCTTTGCAAATTTCCAAGAAATATTAATTTTTAAAATAACTTTCCTAAACAAATTAAGACCTTGGCCTTTTTTCAACAAATAGAATAAATTAGTTTATGGTATCAAGGAAGAATGTATCTCCAATAACTTTTTTCTACGGTACTTTGCAAATATATAATAATTATCAATTATTTCAACAATTTTCATTAAAGTATTCAGAGTTTGGCAATTTTTCGAAGAATGGGTACAGTTTGTTTACAAAGTCAACTAAGAATGTCTTTCTGATGACATTTTTCTATGTTGCTTCGTAAATTCTTAATAATTATTGATAATTAAAACAATTTGCATGAACAAATTCAGAGTTTAGCTATTTTTCAACAAATAGGCTCAATTTCTTACAGAATTAGACAAGAATATCTTTCCGGTGACATTTTTCCAGAATGCTCTGCAAATTTCAAAGACATATTTATTATTTAAACAATGTTGATGAACAAATTAGGAGTTTGACCATTTTTTAACGAGTAGGCTCAATTTGTTAACGGAATCAGTCAAAAATGTTTTTCAAATAACTCTTTGCTTGGTATGATACTTTGAAAATTTACAATGATTATTAATTATTTAAACATGTTTATAAACATATCAAGAGCTTAGCTATTATTTAAGAAATAGGCACAATTTGTTTACGGAGTCAAGTAAGAATAACTTTCCGATAAAAGAATATTCCGAGTAAGAATATCTTTCAGATTACTTTTCTCTATGATGCTACAAAAAGGCTTTCTGATTACTATTTTCTATGTTGCTTATGTAAATTCACAAGAATTATTTAAAGAATTCCCATACAAAAATTAGCTTAATTTGTTTACGGAATCAACTAAGAATGCCTTTACGATGACTCTAGTCTATGCTGCTTTGTGAACTTACAAGAATTCATAATAATTCAAACAATTTTCATACAAAAATTCAAAGTTTGACTATTTTTTAACAAATAGGTAGAGTAAGGCTTTTTTTTAATAAATATGCTAAATTATCTACAGAATCAGCTAAGAATATGTCTCCTATAACTTTTTTGTATGATGCTTTGCAAATTTTCAAGAATTATTAATTAATTAATTAAACCATTTTCATTAACAAATTAAGCGCTCGGTAATTTTTCAACGAACAGGATAAATTAGTTTAGAGAATCAAGAAAGAATGTATTTCCAATCAATCTTTTCTACTATACTTTGCAAGTATACAATTATTAATAATTAGTTTAACAATTTTCCTAAACATATTCAGAGTTTGTTTATTTTTCAAGAAATAGGCAGAATTTTTTTACGGAGTCAACTAGGAATGTCTTTTCGATGACTATTTTATATGCTGCTTCGTAAATTTACAAGAATGATTTAGAGAAGTTGTAGGCTCTGGAAGCTACGATCATGGTTTCTTAAAGCAACCAATCCTGAAGCATCTGGAACGTGTACGTCATCCGCTTCTGCTCCTTCTGTCCTAGAAGTTAAGCAAGACCGGGAAATTTACGTGTGATAACATCGGGCAACACTGTTCCTTGGAGTCAGGACTCAAGCCGCAGACGACCTTACGCGGCAGACGGGGCAGTTGGAGATTAAGGTTTCACCTCTGGATGATTATTTTTAATATCATTATTTTTAACAAATTGGCCCAATTTGTTCACAGAACCAATAAAAATCTATTAAAAATAAGTCTTTCCTCTGTTATTTTGCAAATTTACAATAATTGTTTATTATTTTAACAATGTTCATAAACATACTTAGGATTTGGCTGTTTTTTCAATTGATGGGCTCAATTTGTTTACGAATTCAACTAAGAACATCATTCCATTGACTGTTATCTATGTTGCTTTGCAAATTCACAAGAATTTTCAATTGTTTGAGCAATTTTAATTTAAAAACTGAGAGTTTGGCTATTTTTTAATAGATAAGGTCCATTTTTCATAAAATTTAGTAAGAATATCTTTTCAATTACTTTTTGTTATAATGCTCTGCAAATTTCAAAGAATGAATCATTATTTAAACAGTTTGTTTAGTTTGGCTATTTTTTGAAGAATAGGCTCAATTTTTTTACGGAATCAATTAAGACTGTTTCTCAAATACCCCTTCCCTATGCTACTTTGAAAATTTACAATAATTATTAATTATTTAAACAATTTCCATAAACACATTCAGATCGTACAGGCTCATTTTCTTACAGAATTAGATAAGAAAACTTTATCTGAACAATGTTGATGAACAAATTAAGAGTTTCACCATTTTTCAACGAGAAGGCTCAATTTGTTTACGAAATCAATTAATAATGTTTTTCAAATCACTCTTTTCTATGTATGCTACTTTGAAAATTCACAATAATTATTAATTATTTAAACAATTTTCATAAGCATATTCAGAGTTTGGGTTTTTTCAATGAATATACACAATTTGAGTTTGGCTGTTTTTTAACGAATAGGCTCAATTCGCTTACGAAGTCAACGGAGAGTTTCTTTTAGATGAGTGTTTCTATTTTGCTTCGTAAATTCACAAGAATGTTCAATTATTTAATCAATTTCGATTGAAAAATTTAGAGTTTGGATGTTTTTCAACGAATAGGCTCAATTTTTTACAGAATTTGTTGAGAATATCTTTCCGGTGACATTTTTCTATAATGCTCTGCACATTTGAAAGAATTAATCATTATTTAAACAATGTTGATAAACAAATTGAAAGTTTGACCATTGTTCATCGAGTAGGCTTAATTTGTTTCTGAATCAAATGCGAATTTTTCTGAAATTACTCTTTCCTATATGTATGACACTTCGAAAATTTACAATAATTATTAATTATTTCAAGAATTCTCATAAATTTATTCAGAGTTTGGATATTTTTCAACGAATAGGCACAATTTGTTCACGGAATCAATAAAGAATGTTTTTAAAATAAATCTTTCCCATGATGCTTTGGAAATTTACAATAATATTCAATTATACAAACAATTTTTATAAAAATATTCAGAGTTTGGGGGTTTTCCAAGGAATATACACAATTTGTTTACGTAGTCAACTAAGACTGTCTTTCTGATGACTCCTTACTATACTCTGAAAATATACAATAATTATTTATTATTTTAACATTTTTCATTAAGATATTTAGAGTTTGACTGTTTATTCAACGAATAGGCTCAATTTGCTTACGAAGTCGACTAAGAATATCTTTCAGATGAGTGTGTTAATGTTGCTTTGTGAATTCACAAGAATTTTCAATTATTTTCAAAATTTCGACTGAAAAATTTAGAGTTTGGCTATTTTTCAACGAACAGACTCACTGTATTACAGAATTAGATAAGGATATCTTGCCGGTGACATTTTTCTATAATGCTCTGCTAATTTTAAAGAAATAATTATTATTCAAACAATGATGATAAACAAATTAGGAGTTTGACCATTGTTCAACAAGTAAGCTCAATTTGTTTACAGAATCAATAAAAAATGTTTTTCAAAAAACTCTTTCCTATGTATGATACTTTGAAAATTTACAATGATTATTAATTATTCAAACATGTTCATCAACATATCAAGAGCTTACCTATTTTTCAAGGAATAGGTAAAATTTTTTTCCAGAGACTCTTTATCTCTTTACAAATTCAGATGTTTGCTATTCTCAACCAATAGGCTAACTTTTTTTATAGAATTAACCAAGAATATGTTTTTAATTACTATTTCCTATGATACTATGAAAAGTCTTTCTGATGATTCTTTCCGAAATTGCTTTGTGAATTTGCAAGAATTAATAATGATTTAAACCATTTCCATCGAAAAATTTAGGATTTGGCTATGTTTGAACAAAGTGGCTACATTTTTTTACAGTATTAGCTAAGAATATGATTCCGATGACTTTTTTCTATATGATGCTTTGCAAATTTTCAAGAATTATTAATTATTTAAACAATTTCTACAAAGAAATCAAGAACTTGGCCATTTTTCAATGAGTAGGCTCAATTAGTTTAGTGAATCAAGATTTTTACGATACTTTGCAAATATACAATTATTAATATTCATTTAAACAATATTCATAAAAAAATTCAGAGGTGAGCTATTTATCAATGAATAGGCAACATTTTTTTACAGAATAAACAGAAAATATCTTTCCGATAGCTATTTTCTGTGATACTTTATAATTTCCATGTATTACTAATTATTTAAACAATTTACATAAACAAATTGAGAGTGTAGCTGTTTTGAAACATATAGGCTCAATTTGTTCACGGGAGCAAGAAAGCACGTATTTCCAATAAGACCTTCCTACATTACCTTACACATTTGCAATAATTATTATTTATTCAGACAATTCTCATTAATATATTCAGAGTTTGGGTATTTTTTAAGGAATAGACAAACTTTGTTTACGGAGTCAACTAGCTATGTCTTTCTGATGACTCTATTCCCTGTTGCTTTTTCAATTTAGATGAATTATTAATTATTTATACAATTCACATAAACAAATTCAGAGCTTGTTTATTTATCAACGAGTATGCTACATTTTTTCACAGAATTAACTGAGAATATCTTTCCGATAACTTTTTCCGTAATACTTTGTGAATTCCCAAGTATTATTAATTATTATTTAAACAATTTTTATCAGCGAACTGGTGGCAACTAAGACTGTCTTTTCCAGGACTATTACTTACGATACTTTGCAAATTTAAAATAATTATTAATCATTCAAATAATTTTCATAAACATTTCAGAATTTTTTTGACAACTTAAGTATTAATATTTGAATTGTGGCAGATCATAAGGGGGTAAGGGACAAAATGGCAATTTTACAGGAGAGGAAAAAAACATTCTGTAAAATCGAATTCTTAATTACAACGAAAAACAAAAATTCTCTTCCGAGCTGACACATTCCTGAATCGATAGCAAAAAGTTTGATAACATATAACTTACCAGTTATAAGGTAATATAGCACGAAGTTAACAAAATCGGGTTGACATTTCTTTTCCACGCTGTCCGAGTAGTCTTTGGACAGTGATACAAAATTAAATAATCAATTTAAAAAAAAAAAAAACTGAAAATAAGTTCCGAAGATGTTGAGATGTTGAATACAGGGAAACAGTTTTGATGGAGGAAAGATATTAGGATTAGAAAAGGATTAGGTTTCAGTTTTGAGGTTAGAATTTTATCGCATCTGAAATTTGGCTTCAAATCGCCATACGGAATTTAACTTTGAATTAAAAAAAAATATATGTATGCTCCTGAGATATGGGTATGCTGAATACAGAAAAGAAAAGTTTAATGGTCGAAATTTTTTTACTTCCGAGGAAATGGAATTTTTAGGAGACGAAAAAGCGTGTGAATGAATAAAAAGTAGTTTTTAATTGATTGTGTGGCTCAAACGTGAAACATATATTTATTTTAGGTATTACATGAAGTTTGTCAACGGCGATACCATGCTGAAAACACCAGTTCTCGTAAGATCACTAAAGTTAAGCAGTGTCGGGCTCGGTTAGTACTTGGATGGGTGACCGTTCGGGAATACTGCGTGCTGTTGGCCCGTCGTGGATGTGGTGGGGCCACACTGGTAGTAAAATATCCACCTAGAAACACTACCCGAATCGGGTAGTGAGGCAATGCACTTTCGAGTTCGAACTGCTATCAAATTTTTTTTTGTTATTACATGAAGTTTAGGAACAGTAATGTGAATAGGAAACGGTCTCAAGGTTTGAGGTGTATTTGAGATGTGTATTGGATTTTATAAGAATTTTCTATGCAAAAAAAAAAAGTTTTCGGAAAAATGTCCCTTACCTCCTTATGATCTGCCACCCTACATTTTATGAAAATATTGAAACGATCAGTAGACAAAAAACTTCAACATCATAAGTAATTAATGGTACCTAATAATTAATAGCACAGTCACAAAAAAAAATCTATAGCCGGGCCTGGAGGTCAGACCATGTTGACTATATGTTTTTTGGGTCGCTGAATCCGAATCCGAGGTCCAAAAAACCCCAAAACGTCAGGCTTCTGACATAACCTCATAAAACCTCATAAAATTTCAGCTTCTCAGGTCCGGGGGTCAGATCATGTTTATTATGTGTTTTTGGGGTCGCTGAATCTGAATCCGAGGTCCAAAAACCCCCAGCACGTCAGGGTTCTGACATAACCTTATAATTTTTTTTCCAAGTCCGGGGGTCAGACCATGTTGAATATATGTTTTTGGGGTAGCTGAATCCGAATCCAATTTCCAAAAAACCTCAGCGCGTCAGGGTTCTGACATAAACTCCAAATTAACTCGTAATCTAAGCTTTTTAACGCTTCAAGGTTTTGACTTTAGCCGTATACTGAACAAAAATCAGTTCAAACGGTAAACACGATTTACTTCACAAAACAAAGGTATATAAAACGTCGGCATTAGCGCTACCCAATGTTCACCGCGAGGAGGTTGCACGATCGGCTTTCGTACATCACATAGCTCTTAAAAGGGCTGAAGGGGCTGGCAAATCTCTTAAGGGCATGTGATACTTAGAAAATTATCGAGTTTAGCTGTTTTAGGTTCCCCCGGCTTTTTTCCTGCAATAATACAGATTTTGCCTTAAAATTTTGGGAAATGATAGCGAACATGCTAACGGACGTCCCCGAACCCTTCTTTTGTAGAATAATTTGAAAAAATTCAATTTTGCTAAATTTTATTCATGTGTATGTGTTTTGAGGTTATGTGTACTGACCGCATCGGTACAACAGAGACTTCCATTATCGGAATGACAGAGTGCTGAAACCCGTTCCTAACCGCAAGTTAGGCTAAACTCAAGTTTAGCAAAATGAATTTTTTTGTTATAATCCCTCAAAAAAGAGTTCGGGGACGTCCGTTATACTATTCTATAGCATCTCCGAATGCAGTTTTAAAATTTTTTAATTTTTGTGGACAAAAACCCGGGGGAACTGAACCTGATTTACCATAGGTCGGAGTATCACATGCCCTTAACGACTAGAATAAATGACTAGTTAAATGACTAGAATGGAAATCGCATAAGGAAATTTTTTGCTGCAAAAGAATTCCTGTTGAGACAAATGAAAATCCTCTCAACCTTAAATTTAGAAGAAAATTCAATTTAGGTCAAGAAACATCCTTTTGTTACAAGAGGAAATTTCTCTGAGTGGCAAACACAAAGTCAGATGAATAAATTTCACGAGATTCTTTGAAAATCAAAACCCGGACGTGCTGGAGTGTTTTAGACCATGGATTGGGATCCAGCTACCCCAAACACATATAATTAACATGGTCTGACCCCCAGACTTGAAAAATAAAATTTATGAGGTCTTATGAGGTTATTGAAGAACCCTGACGTTCTGCGGGTTTTCGGACCTCGGATTCGGATTCAGCGACCCAAAAAACATAGTCAACATATACCTTTGTTTTGTGAAGTAAATAGTGTTTGCGGGTTGAACTGATTTTTGTTTCATATACGGCTAAAGTCAAAACGTTGAAGCATTAAAAAGCTTAGATTACGAGTTAATTTGTAGTTCATGTCAGAACTCTGACGTGCTGAGGTTTTTTGGAGATCGGATTCGGATTCAGCTACCTCAAAAACATGTTGTCAACATGGTCTCACCCCCGCACTTGGAAAAAAAATTATGAGGTTATGTCAGAACTCTGTTGTGCTGGGGGTTTTTGGACCTCGGATTCAGATTCGGCGATCCCAAAAACATATAGTCAACATGGTCTGACCTCCAGGCCCGAAAAACGATTTTTTTGTGTGGCTGTGTAATTATTACGTATTACCCTGGTCATGAAAATTTACATCAAAAAATTTAATTTGTACCTATCTGTTTAAGTGCTATACTCTTGCAAGCATAAGCAATGACATCGACATTCTACTTGTGAGGATGAAGAGAATGATCTCGTCTCTCCGTAGCTTAGTGGTCAAGAGCATCAGACTGTAAACCTGAATGACGCGGTGTTCGAATCCCACCGGAGCTTGAGAGAATTTTTTCAAAATTTAAGTATCAATATTTTATGAAGATATTGAAACGACCAGTCGACAAAAAGCGTTATCATCATAATTAAATAATAGTAATAATGATTAATCATCACGTATTACCCAACGGCCATACCACGCTGAAAAAACCAGTTCTCGTTAGATCTCTGAAGTTAAGCAGTGTTGCGCGTGGTTAGTACTTGGATGGGTGACCATTCGGGAATACTACTACGTGTTGTTGGCTCGTCGTGGGTTTGGTGAGCCCACACTTGTAGTTATTTACAACAAGAAACTATCCACCTAGAAACACTACCCGAATCGGGTAGTGTCACGCCTACCTCGAAAGGGAAATGACTTAATGGTATACATACATACATACCCTGGGCGCGGTTAGTACTTGGATGGGTGACCGTTCGGGAATACTGCGTGCTGTTGTCTGCCACTACCCGAATCGGGTAGTGGCACGTCTACCCCGAAAGGGAAATAGCTTAATGGTATACATACCCTGGTTAAGAAAATTAACATCAAAAAATTTAATTTAAACCTATCTGTTCAAGTGCTATAATCTTGCAAGCATACACTGAGAAACCCTTGTTTGTATTTCTTGTTAAAAATCACACTAGATTTCACTATCTGAACTTTGCAATGAGAGGCAAAAAGCAAATTTTAATAATATTTACTAACCTCAATAGTAACTCGTAGCTACTTAAAGAATTATAAAATATATTGGAATAAAAGTTAAAACAATTGCATTTATTGTAAAAGACATTTGAAGTATTTATTAACCTCTGTAGTAAAACTGCAAGTCTGCACTATTTACTAATTTTGGTAGGAGAAAATAGTAAATTTGTTGGATTAATATCTGTAGAAGATAACAGTATTTACAAAGTGCTGTAGTAAAATGATGCGCAGGGACCGTGCGCACCGAATTACTAACTGGTTAGCAAAATCTGCTACAGTGGGAATAGTAAAAAAAATAAATACGTGTTGCTAACTTTCACACAAGCCTACCTACACACATGTTCTACATTTAACGCATAATTCACATTTATTTAAATTAAGAATTGACAACATTAGAAATTACATATATGTATATATTCTTAAAAGATAGTATTTTATATTATAAAGCTGAAACAGAAAAATCGGGTTAGAAGAAAACGAAGGCTGCCGGGAATCGAACACGCGTCTCCGGGACAGCAGTCGGGCGATGATCCATCTACCTATAAGACGTTGTGGGACTCAGAATGAAAACTTCCATATGACCTAAATGATAGAAAGTTTATTGGTTCTAATTCATTTAATCCTTAATTGATTAATATTCATGATATTTTTATAATTTTAAACAACAAAATTTTTAATGTAATTAAAATAAGTAAATATATTTTTTTAAATTATGTTTTTTTGCGGATTTTGCATTGAAACATAAATTAGATGTCATTTTCGCACCCTAAAAATATGATCGGCGATCGACAAACGTCAGATGCACTCGGCCGCGCTCGGTCCAAGGCTCGATACTTTCTGCTAAATCAGTTAGTAATATTTAGGACCAAATTTAATAATTGGTATTAACCTTTGTTACAAAAAGTAGGAAATGTCCATAATTCACATCGTGTTCCTACAGACAATAGTAATTTCTTCTACATATTTAGTATATTATGTTATTTAAAATACTTATTACTTTTATTTTCTTTGTACAATTTATTAATTTCTCTACTAATTTTTCCTACATCGGATTTTACTACAGAGAATAGTAAGGATTGCTATTACCAAATAGGAAATCTTCTTATAAAAATAGTATAACTTATTATTTATGTATTAAAATGTCAAAATTTAAGCATTTTGCCCCCATTTGCTATCCGTTTTAGTAATTTTTCTAACCTAAGGTTTCTCAGTGTAAGGAATGACATCGACATTCTACTTGTAAGGATTGTGAAGAAAATTATCTCGTCTCTCCGTAGCTTAGTGATCAAGAGCATCAGACCAGAAGTCTGAATGACGTGGTGCTCGAATCCCACCGGAGCTAGAGAGAATTTAAAAAAAAATTCAAGTATCAATATTTTATGAAAATATTGAAACGACCAGTAGACAAAAAATTAAAACTATTCTGCTCTTCAAATTTCCAAGATTTATTATTTATTTAAAATATTTTCATGGGCGAATGCTAATGAACCTAAAACCTAACCTCCTAGTCGGCATTAGTTAAAACGCAGGTTAAAACACAGCAAATACACAACTCGGTCGTAACTATGCGTACTCTAAGTGGCTTGACATCTGGCTTCTTCTCGAGACGAAATAATTTACTGTGTATTTCTATGAAAATTTTTACGCGCCGACATTTCATATGTTTTTTTTCCAAAGTTGCATGAAAATGTTTAGAGTTTCACAATTATTTAATCTGCATCGTTAGAGGGTATCCATGCGAAGCCCTGTACAAATGAAAATTATTGAAGTAAAAATTAATTTCATGGCATTTTATTGAACTTCATTTCCAAATAAAATAATTGCATGCAAATAAATTGGTCGCGTGCGGAGCGTGCTAATGAGGCTCTGGATTTGTTGAAAGTTCGTCTTTTCTGGTGGAATTTAGCTGTTTTTAGATTAAAATTAAAAACCTTTTTTGGTTGAAATACCAACTATTATGTTTCATTTGAGAATTCATCTTTTTTAGTTGGAACTTCAACTACTTAGTAGAAAGTGAAATTCTTGGTTGGAAATAAAATTGTTTGATTGATGGTTCATTATTTTAGTTGGAAATCCTCTTTTTTGAATTTAACCATTTTCTTTGAATTCTTTCTGGTGACATTTAATTTTTTCAACTGAAAATTCAGTTCAATGTTTGGTTGAAAATTTATCTTGTTCAGTCTAAACTTCAATTATTCGGTTGAAAATTCCTCTATTTGGTTGATAATTGAACTTTTTTTATACAACTAATATTGTTGGTTGAAAATTAATTTCTTTGGTTGAAAATTCCTTCAAAATTTTAAATATTTGATAATTTTGAAAATTTTGTTAGAAATTAATCTTTTTTGGCCAGAGCGCCCCATGGTGGGGACCACCATGGGGATCACATGCATTGTAGAGAATACATATATAAGAACAACATAACTTGAAACTTCAGTTTCAGCCAGCCCTGAAGAAGTGAACTGCAATGTTCACGAAACGTCGCGTCGGCAACATTCATAGTTTCGCACACGATTGAAACCCGAACAATCTTTAAAGTTTAAATTTATTATAATGAATCATCGTGAAAGTATTAAATCTATTAATTAACATCCTTGTTTGAGAATTCATCCTTCAGGTTGAAAATTTATCTCTTTGATTGAAAATTAGAAAATTAAAAACAACATTAAAAATGTATAAATTTAATTTTTGGGCAAACGACACAAACTATGAAAAAAATGAATTGAAAAAAGTTGCTCATCCAAAAAAGAGCTATAAATTTATCCATTAATAGAAGAAGTAGATTTTCTTTTAATTCTAAGAAACAAGATTAAAGATAAAAAATTAAACTTTTGGAAAAACGACGTAAGAGACGAAAAAAAACGAAAAGACGAAAGTTGTTCTACCAAAAAAGATCAAACATTTTTTTATAAATTCTTGTTATCAAAATATATTAAAAACAAAAAAAGTACCTCTTTGGAAAAAGGACACAAGCTACAATAAAATTTTATTCAAGCCAATTTTTTGCCTTAATTATATCTACAAATGTTCTCAAAACCACTTTACGCTAGGATGCATATTTTCAGTGTAAATTGTGAAAAATAACATTAAAAATAAACAAATTAAATTTATGGTAAAACGACACAACTTGCATTAAAATGTTTAAAAACAAAATTGTTTTTTTTTCTCATAGTATACGCGCTTTTTTTCCTTATAGTATGCGCGCTTTGTTTTAATCATAAAAAGATACAATGAAAATACGTATTTTCCAATGCCAATGCATATTATGAATTTTTATAATATGAATTTATTGAAATGATACATTTTTCAGGTTAGCTGAGAATAAAATTTAATACAAGATAAGAAAAAAATATTGAATTAATCATGATAAATAAAACTTGTACTTTATTCTGTAATATCTGAATTAGAAATTCCAGGCCGAGGTACATATAAATTGATGTAATATAGATTTAATATAAAAGTGTTGAACATAATGTAGAAAAGTTCAGATTTTGAGAAAAAAAGATCGAGTGCGCAGCACGAGATACGTGATGAGAATGTGTTCGATGAAGCCGAAGGAGCTTTAACAAAAGAGAATTCACAGTCACCAAATTACAGTTGTTGATGCTTTGACCTTCAATTTTAAAAGGTCTGTGCATAAATGTGGGTGAAATGCGAAGACCGAGCGCGTAGCGCGTGGTAAATATATAATCGAGCGCGACATGAATATATTATCCAGCACGAAGCAGGAGAACAAACAGTCGCGCGCTCATTCCAATGAATTCAGAAGTATTCAACATTCTTTTGATGAGTTTGAAAGCGTTTAAGAGAATTTTACAGAATGCAAGAAAATTCTAATAAATTGGCGAGAATTCTATAGAATCCAAGCGAGACTTCTACAGATTTAAAGACAATTGTACAGAATTTAAGAGTCTCTTACAGTGTTTAAGATGATTCTACAGAATTCAAGAGAGTTCTGCTGGAGTCAAGAGAATTCTACATAATAGATTTAATAATTTCACGATGATTCATTATAATAAATTTAAATTTATCATAGAATTCTACATAATTCAGAAGAAATCTATATAATTCAAGAAAATTCTACATAATTCAAGAGAATTCTACTGAATTCACAAGATATTTATACAGAATTCAAGAGAATTCTGCTGAAATCAAGAATCTGAATTTAATAGAATTCTATAGGTCGTTACCGAACGTGACATCATCGGACATTTTTAAATATAATGCTTATTTTAGTATACGAGTAATCGATACGTGCTTCACTGCCCCCCCCCCCCCCCGAATTACCGTAATAGATTATGGGCCTAGAATCGCGTTAGTAGAAGTGATTTGACAATAAAACTTTTCTATGTGAAGTCAATCTAGCTTACATGAGCGACTTAGAACTCAGGGAAGAACGCCACGTTTTTTTTAGAACAAAGACGTACGACGTTCCTTTTCCGTTTCAAGATGAGTTCGTCGATATGTACGCGAATCAAGCCTCTAGGAAAGGAAACATACCATACCTGGAAGCAGCAAATGCAAGCTTTGCTCATTAAAAATCATGCGTGAGGTTATGTATCTGACACGAACACCGAATCGGCCGATGTTTTAGCCAATGATGGTGACGCCTCGAGAAGTTTGGCTCAAACTGCAGTTCATCTATCAATCGACAGGATCTGTGAGGAAGGCAACATTACTCAAACAGCTGACTCTCCAAAAGATGGCGGAGGGATAGGATGCGGGAGATAATCTCTAAAGATTCTTTGCGGTGGATAAGCTCGAGGAAATTGGTGTGAGAATAAGTGCAGATATATTATAGATCATGATCCTTTATAGCTTCTCACAAGCTTTGAAAACTTCCGATGCTCGATCGAGTTACGGGAAAAATTTCCGACTCTAAAAGTCCTGAAAGTGAAACTGCTCAAAGAATTCGATGCGAGAAAAAGCCAAATTTGAGAAAACACTCAAAATGCAATGTACGAGAATGGTAAGGTAGAGGACATTTACAAAAAGGTTTAATAAATTGAAAGGACGATCAGGAAATCGTGAAAATGAAAAATCTTCTGTAGAGCCTTTCAACCTAAAATATTTCCGATGAAAAAATATCGGAAATACAGCAAAAGAGTACTACTCAGAGGATCATCCTGTTATGAACGAGGAATTGGTCGGCAATCGAGAAGATCTGCAGAACCTGGTGACTAACGAGGAAATAACTGGTAAAAGAGAATAGCTTGTTTACTTGGCCACTACCATAAATTGATCAGCTGACACAGAAGCACTGGGAGTTGGGGTAAGTGAACAGATAAAAATGTGGTGCTTGAATGGTGGTTTTAGATCCCATATGTGCAGCAGCAAGGGGAAATTCTAGGACTTGAGCGTACTGTATCAGCTATCCGCAAACCTTGCGATTAACGCATCGACAAGTATCCAAGGTAAAGTTCCAGCGAAGTTAACTGTGTGTGACAATGACGGTCGAAAAGTGCTATAATTAGATAACACTTTGTATGTACACTCAGAGAAAAGATTGATTTGAATCAACAAAACAGTTTGTTCAGCCCACTTTGTTCGTTGAAACTAAAGAATTTCGTCAGCGCAAATAAACCTTTGGTTATTTTTAAGAAACACAACGAATTAATTTGGTAATTTTAAAGTAACCATTTAGTTGAGCATTTTTATTTGATTCAACCAAATAACTGTGTTGAGCGGAATATATTATTTATAAAAAAATGATTTGGTTGAAGTTACGAAATAATTTGGTTGATTCTACCAAATACTTCCATTAACGGCACTAAACATACCGAAACCGATGATGTCTGCAGTCCACGCCAGTGACTACTTTGTGTGTCGAAAAGTTTCTCATCGTGCGTTCTGTCGCGAACTGGTAAAAAAAATTAGTGATACGAACGACACTAACAATGTTAACGTTCTTAAAAAACTGGGGACTGGAAGAGTATGCAGAAAATTTTGATCGTAAGTAAAACCTTTAGTTCGCAGGGTTCACACCGGTGCAGGCAATCTAACTTCGAAATTCATAAGTTGTGAAAGAACCTCACAAAAATGTATGAAAATAGCCTTTCTGTCGAATTGGGTGAAAGTGCGGTTTTATAATGCTACATGTGATGCTTATCAAAAGTTTTTATCAAAAGCTTTTGTCCTAGAATACCATTTTTTGAAAGTGAAGATCTAGATACATTTGGATTGTACGAAACAATCAATATATTTATTTGGATCAACCAAAATATTTGATTGGATGAACTAAAATATTTATTACAATCAACCAAAATATTTATAACAATCAACCAAACTTCATTAACCAAAAAATTTGGTTAAATCAACCAAGCATTTGATTCAGCATATAGCAATCATCAACATATAGAAATGGACCGATAACCCTGTGGGAAGCACTTAAATTGGCTTTAGAGAGAGAAAAAACATTTGAGCGGTGAAACTGTATCTTTCTTGATAAAGCTAATTGGTCGAGAGTATTTTTTATGGGTGGAGCTTAACGAAGCACAGGACCGTGCTTTGTATCGCGAATGCCCCACTATGTGTTTTGTTTATAATTTTCCTGTCATTGTTTTTTTTTGAATTATAAGTCAATGTGTATAAATATTTAAAATAGTGGCAGCCTGTGCAGTTTGTGGGCGTTACAGAGATGTTTATTCAAGTATATGCTTTCATACGTAAGTAAAGTTATTTAATAGTAAAATAAAAAATGTATCAAGAAAAACTGAACCTCAAAATATAAAAATATTGTACCTATGTAACACAAACTTTTGTTTTTTATATTATAGAAATATTTTTAAATGCATTCCAATGTTATTTTATCGTTAGGCTCCCGTTAAAAGATGAGAAAAGAATGGAGGCCTGGAGTTCTGCAATGAATTTGCCTAGAGAAAGGGGCATCCGGATCACTGAACACAATCCTGGAATAGAAAGAGGCCTTTTTCACCCCTCAAATGTTTGCTCTCTCTCTAAAGCCAATTTCAGTGCTTCCCACAGGGTTATCGGTCCATTTCTATATGTCGATGATAGCAATGTATTTATTTCTTTGATCCAACCAAATTTTTGTTGAATCAAACAAACTTTTTTCTGAGTGTACCCGATCTGCGATCTGATTTAATGTCCTTTGGAAAAATCAGAGACAAGTGGTACGATGTTTTGTTCCGTGAAAGTAAAGCAATAATGCTAGATTCTAAGGAAAATCATGTAACGCTCGCGAATAGAATTAATGGCCTTTATTACGTTACAGATCATACAGAAGACTGAGCCACAATGGCGGCAGGCTCTGAGAAATCAGATTTGGTGATCTGGTGTCAGCGACTGGGACATCTCAGCGAGAGAGATATAAAGAAGCTCATCAAGGAAGTGGATGTAGTGGGGACGCGAATCAACAAAGACGGAAAGCTTCCAACTTACAAAACGTGTCTAGAAGGTGGATTAAAAGTACATGAAAAAAGCTTTTCCAAAAACTATAATAAAAGTCCAATCGGGTCATCATCAAAGAAGTTACACTAACGTGATGTTGAAGAAACGCGTTAAAAAGTAAAAAATTCAGATGGGAACACTTTACGTATTCTGTCCCATATATGACTGTCCGCGAAGAAATGGACCGCGATAGCTGCATTTTTCAGGAGGAGCGATTGAAGAGGCGGTCCAAGACAGCTATGGGAATAATATTTGTCATTATGAAAGAGCAAATAAAAAACTATTGATTTGTGTAAAAAAACTAAAAATCAGGTTTTTTGCGTTAGGTCCCCTTCTTCTTGGACGGTCACATATACATCACATATATATATATATATATATATATATATATATATATATATATATATATGTGTGACGTGCGCCGAAGAAAGGGGGCTAACTCTGGAAACAAAAATTTTCAGGACGAGCGGTCGAAGTCGACCCGATAGACGCGACTTTTAGGAGAGAGGGAAGACCAAGGAAATCTTCCGTCTCCACTTGCCACTACATTCTCAACCATATAGCGGCGCTGCTCACGGACGGTGTATAGATGAGACGCGGAGATGTAGTGGTGAGTAGTGGGAGGTGTTTCACGGGATCTCGGGCTCTCGAGCGAAAGCACGATTTCTCGGGTACCTATCAACTCAATTATTAGCAATAATAACGCTCGGAAATTTTTTTCGATGGTTTCATTAAAAAGAGCAACTCAAAAACTATCGAAAGGTGTAAAAACCTCGATTTCGATTTTTTGAGAGTAAGCCCCCTTTCTTCGGCGCACGTCACATATATATGTATGTATATATATATATATATATATATATATATATGAGTGTGTATATATATATATATATATATATATTCTGAGCTTGTGGATATAAGTGTTATTAGACATCTTAACACTGGAGAGACCTATACATACCTGGGCGTGCCTCAAAGCCGCATTCAGGACGTAACATCAGTGAAGGAGTCTCTCCGAAGCAGATACAAGCATCTTCTTCGACAGATTTGGTCTTCCAATCTGTCGGCGTTGAACAAGGTATCTGCGACTAACATGCTTGCCGTCCCGGTTCTACTCTACTCGTTTGGGGTGGTTCAATGGACGAAGAACGAGCTTAAGGCCCTTGATGTCACCACGCGTAAGATCATGCATATGCATAAAAGCTTGCATATCAATTCGTCA
>CAKNXH010057739.1:0-11888 GCA_932178445.1 Andricus quercusramuli
TATTAGTTTATTCAGAGCTGAATATATTAATTAAAACAAGATTAAAGATCAATTTGTAATTGTTTAATTCAAAGGAATTTAGTCGATTCTCAGAAAATCGGCTGAGAATTTCGAGATTAAAATTTTATAGAATTTCAAAATCGGCTTTGGGTATCGTCGGAAAAAAAATTTCGAACTTCTTGCAAAAATAGAAAATTTCTCTCGAGAAATGAGAATTATTAATGACATTCAAAAAGATTCGATGGACTAAAAAATTATGGGAGAAAAAACGAATTTCTAGAACGCGGAGAATGGCTATTTTTGCAAATATATTTATTTTTTTAACCTCAGGAAGCTAAAGCACAATCTTATACGCTTAGAATTTTTTAATTTGCAGGAAAGCTCCCTTATCATATATGTAACATTATTTATGATAAGAAATCACTAGATGGAAGTTCTGACGAACGTATTTCTCAAGTTTTTTGTCATGCTTTTGCAATCATTTCGAATTCTGTGTTTGAAGATGCAAAATAATTAGAATTTGTTTGAAATAGTTATAATACTAGAATCCACCTGACTTGAATGTTGGTGGCGGAAGTGAGAACGTGTTTACTGTCAAGTGGTGAGAGGATTTACGGAATTTGTGTGGTAGGTGTGAGTGGAGTGTGAGGGTGGAAGCCGAGGAGGTTAGTAGGGTTGTGTGGGGTGAATTGGGGAGAGAAAAAGGAATCTTGAGCGTAGGGGTGAGGTGGGATTCAAGTAAATTGGGAAAGTGAGGTTAGGTTAGCAAGGAATCACGGGAATTTGTGGTCAGGAGTATTGGGCCTTCGAGGGTCAAGTGTGGTGCTCGAAAATTTGTGGGGGTGTTAAGTGAGAGAAAGGGGTGTTTGCAAGGGCTGTGAGGAATTGAAAAAAAAGGAAAAAAGGGGAATATAAGGAGAATTTGGCGGCAATAGAGACAGCATTCTGCAGAGACATCTGGTGGTTGAGAAGGTTACTGCATGGAGTGGTCTCAGTTACCGGCGGCAGAGCGGGAGGTGGGTAGTGAATGTACGGGTAGCGAAGTTGATGGGGAGGATATTTTCCACGTGCCACGACGGCCAACAGCCCGTGGCTCGGTGTCTATAGTGGGGCGTCAGGGAGAGGGAGAGAGCGGGACGGTGAGAACGAAGGAAAAGAGAAGGTGAGGGAGAGAACTTCGAGCGGAAGTGACGGGGAGGATCTCTTGAAGAGGAAAAGAGAAAGCCAAGAGAGCCCGGACAAAAGCGTGGTAGGGAGCCCGTTTAAAAAAATCGGGAGAACTAGTAGGACACCCCGCCGCGGAATGGAGGGAAATGTGGAGAAGGAGGCGCTCGGTATGCTGATAGGCGAGATCAGGGGTTTGAGGGAGGAATTAAGAATTAGAGATGAGAAATAGGAAAAGGAGATGGAAGAGATGAGGGGGAGAGTAGAGGGGTTAGAGAGGGAAAGGAAACAAAAAGATGCTAAAATGAAGCAGATGGAAGAGGAAAATAAAGTGTGGAAGGAAAGGACGGAAAAAAGGCTTGAGAAGATGGAGGGCAGGACGCAAATGGAAGTAGGAGGCGGAGGTGGGGGAAGCGAGATTAAAGGTATTTGGAAGAGGGTAGAAAAGACGATAGAAGAGAAAGTGGGAAAGCGTAGGAGTGAGAATGAAGAGAGGGCAGATAGGGAAAGGTTAAGGGCAATGGAGCTGAGAATGGAGAGAAAAGAGAAGGCAGACAGGAGGAATAATATTGTGGTAAAAGGGTTGAAGCTAAAGAGCGGGGAAGAAAGAGAGGGTGTGGAAGCGCTGCTACAGAGCATAGGGTGGATTAGAGGCAGTGTAGGGAAAGTTAAGTTGGAGGGGAGAAAAGACAAGGAAGTGGCGGTTGTGGAGATGGAGAGCTGAGAAGAAAAGTTGGGGGTAATGCGAAATAAAAATAGGATAAAGGATAAGGCAGTTTTCATCGATCACGATTTAACGAGAAAGAAAAGGGATGTGCAGAGAATGCTGAACGACAGGGCTAGAAGGGAGAAAAGTGAAGGGAGATCGGCGAAGGTAGGATATAGAAAAATAAAAATAGACGAGAAAATGTGGGTGTGGGATGAGGAGAAAGATGTGTTGGAGGAAGTGCAGGGGCATTTGTTTCGTAGGCAGTAGGGGGGTGGGGGTAAGGCAGGGTAGAGGATTAGTAAAGGTGCTGTATTGGAAGCTAGCAGGCCTAAAGAAAAAGGACGAGGAGTTCTGGCGTTATATCCAGGAATTCGACGTTGTGGGACTGGTAGAGACATGGGTAGAAAGAAAGGAATGGGATAGGATAGAGCCAAAGCTGCCAAGGGGGTATAGGTGGAGACTTCAGGAGGCGGTCAGAGTGAAGAAGAAAGGAAGGGCCAGTGGGGGAATTATAACCGGGGTTAGAGATGGATTAGAGGAAAAAGTTCATGAAGAGGAAGAGGGGGAGGGAGTGCAAATGACGGAAATAAAAATAGAAGGGATATCCTGTAAGCTTATTACAGTGTACAATAAGGAGGGGATGGAAAGAATTAAAGAAAGGGTGGAAGACCTGCTGGGCGAAAGAGAGGAGAGTATGGTGATAGTGGGCGGGATTTTAATGCAAGGATGGGGAGCGAAGGGGGACTTTACACGGAAGGGGAGAGCTTCGAAAGGAAATCGAAGGATATGATAATAAATAAGGAGGGGGAGATTCTAAGGGACTGGATGGAGGATAGAGGCTGGGCGGTGGCGAATGGTATGGCAACGGGGGACGAAGAAGGAGAATATACATACGTAAGTGAGGTGGTGGTATCGGTGATAGATTATGTGGTTATGAATATGCAAGGATGAGAGGAGACGGAAAAATTTGCAGTAGAGGGGAGGGTGGAATCAGACCATCAGCCGTTGAGTTTATGAATAAGAGGTGAGGGTGGCGCAAGACAAGGCGGGGAAGAAGTCTCGATAGGGGAGAGGGTGACCTGGACGAGGGAAGCGGTGGAGAAGTATCAAGAGGAGCTAGAAAAGGTACGTTTTGGAGGGGAATCGGTGGAAGAGATATGGAAGGATCTGAAAGAGAAGGTGAAAAGGTGTGTGCAAAAGAAAGTATTTAGAAAGAAGAAGGAAGGAATGGTGAAGCCGTGGTAGGATAGGGAATGTAAAAAGATGAGAAGGAAGGTGAAGAGGAAGTACAAGAAGTGGAAAAAGGGTAATGCGAGGAGGGAGGAGTAAGTAGAAATGAGGAAGGGGTTTAGAGTGATGTGTAAGAAGAAAGAACAGGAAAAGGAGATAGAGCTGGAAGAGGAGTTAGCAAATGTTAAGACAGAGGGGGACGTCTGGGAGATAATAAATAGGTTTAGGAAGCGGAGGGTGGGGGGCATCGAGAAGATAGGAAGTGAGGAATAGAGGGAATTTTTTAAAGAATCATTCCAGGGCTCAGATTCAAGGAAGACGGCCGGGGGAAGTAGAAGAACGGGGGAGGCAGAGATAGAGGAGTTGAATGACGAAGAGATAGAGAAGCAGATAAGGAAGTTGAAAAGGTCAAAAGCAGCAGGGCTGGATGGGGTAGAGAACGAAGCATGGCTGTTTGGTACACAAGAGGTTAGGAAGAAGCTGAAGGAGGTAGTGAAGAAAGTATGGAGGGGAGAGGGATTCTCAGGAGGGTGGAGGAAGGGTTGATAGTGCCACTGTATAAGAAAGGAGATAGAGATAGGCAGGATAATTATAGAGGGATCACGCTAATGAATACGACGTATAAAGTATACGCGATGGTGGTGGCAGAGAGACTGCGGAAGGATGTCGAGGGGAAAGGAATATTGCCGGAGACGCAGGCGGGATTTAGGGCGGGTAGGAGTACTTTCGACAATATCTACGTTCTGAAGCACGTGGTGGATAGAGAATTAGCGAAGAAGGGGAAGAGAGTGTACGCGTTTTTTGTGGATCTCAAAGGCGCGTTTCCGTCAGTGGATAGGGGGAGGTTGTGGGAGGCGATGGAGGATAGGGGAGTAGAAAAAGGCCTAATCGAGAGGGTAAGGGAGATATATGAAGAGACCAAAGACAAGGTAAGAGGATGGGAGGGGATTTCGGAGGGATTCTGGATGGAGGGGGGGTAAAGGCAGGATTGTCTTCTGAGCCCAACGCTGTTAGCGATTTCAATTGCGGATATGGAAAGTAAGCTGGAGGCCGGGGTGATAGGAGGAGTCAGGATAGGAGGGGTTAGAATTTGGTCACTAGCGTATGCAGATGACATAGTGTTGGTGGCAAATAGCAAGGAGGCCTTAAAGGAGATAATGAAGAGGTTGAGAAGATACCTGGATAAGAAGGGGTTAGAGTTGATTGCGGAAAAGTCCAAGGTTATGATGTTCAGAAAAGGAGGGGGAAGGGATAAGGGAGGAGAGTGAAAGTGGAAGGGAAAGGAGGTGCAGGAGGTGAAAGAGTTTGTGTACTTGGGCTTCGTGTGTCGGAGGAATGGGAGAGTGGATGGTCACATAAAAGAGCAAGCAAAAGGATACATTTTTGACCAAATATTTGATTTCTGAAAGGAATTTTCAACGCAATAGTTACATTTTCAACAATAGTATTATATATTGCGTGACAAGGGTAGTAATAGTTACTTGACCCGAGTTTACAATAAATATAAAAAAAAAATTTCTTTATGTTTTACGATTACGATTTTTTTTTAATTGTAAATTGAAAGAACGCATCAAAAAGTAGTTCAAGTATACCTGACATTGAATTCATGAAAAACAGGCATCATAAAAGAAGTCAGATATCCTATCTTGCGCATTGCGTAACTGTATGATTTGGAAAACTAGTTTAAAAATATTTATAGCTGTCACAAAAAAAAATTTATTTTGTCTTAGAAGAAACTTTATTACATCCAATGGTTTCTAGAAAATTAAAGCATATTAATTATTTTTCTGAAAAAAAAGATTGAGTCTGATCTTGAACAATTTTTCTATACGCCTTATCTGTTAATACCCACGCAGAAAAATATCTGTCTGCAAATAAAGACACCGTTTCTTGAAGATAATTTTCATTTCCTCATTTAACCAAAAAATTCCTGAAATTTGAGAGAGAACTAGTTTTTGAAAATGTACTCATTTTCATTCCTCGAGAAGCTAAAGTACATATAATTGTTTACACACGGTATTTTGTGATTTTCAGGAAAGCTATTCTAGTGATGTACGTACAATTATTTATGATATGAAATAACAAGATGAAAGTCTTGAGATATATATTTCCTCAAGTTCTTCACCACGTTCTTTGCAATTATTTTGAATTATCTATGTTTGAAAATGCAAAATATTATAATTTTTTTCAAATAGTTATATTACTAGACTCTACCTGATAAGACAGAATTAATTTAAAAAAATGTATCAATAATTTTCAATACCCTGACATAAAAGGAAAGGCGGATTGACTTCATCAAACATTAGGTAGCGGTACGTGAATATTTATTCCGCAATGACGCAATATTTTCTCTTCTCTACTCGTCTTAAACGTGAAAGAAGAGAGACAATTTCATAACTTCTCAAGATGAAAATGAATGAAAAAACACCATCACCGTCTTCTTGTATCTGTTCGGAATTTCGATATTTAATAAATGTATTTATTCAACATATTTTTTAAAGATTGAAATTACTTTCCAAAGAATATGTAATTTCAAAAACATATCTCCTTCTACAAAAAAAACCAATGTTGAACAGAAGATAATCAGATATGGATGCAGTTTTCCCTACCCTAAACACAGAATTTTTGTTATTTTCCTCATCCTTGAAACCTGTTAAAAGTGATTTTAAATAAAAATTTGTATGTGTGTGTGTATGTGTGGTGAGAAGTTTGTCATGAGCACAATCATATATACTAGATTATTTTTTGTTTTTCTTTTTTTTTTATAAAGTAATACATTCCTTGATATCCTTTGAAATTAATTAAAATCTTTGAAATCAATAGGGATTTTTCAGAATCTTCCAAAATCTCTTGAAATCTTTCAAATTTCTATGGATTCCCTTGAAATCTTCGGAATCGCATTGAATCCTCAAACATGTTAAGAAATACCGCCAAATCGCAGAAAATCCCTTCCTTCAGTTTGCCTTGAAATCTCAATAATTCTGATTGAACTCTTTAAAGTACCTCAAAATCCTATGAAATAATCCGTTGAAAAAAATTTTAAAGATTGAAATCCTAGTTAGCATTTTGATACATGTAATGTTTGATTATTCTAAAGGTTCCGTGGGGAATAAGAACAGCAAATATGAAGAACTTCGAGATCCGGCATCAATAATTTTCCTACCTCCACTCCATTTATTTTGAAGAATAAATAAAGCGAGTCATTGCATAGACGATGAAAATCAGTATATATAGCAGCCATTTTTCGAGTGAATTCTCATACGCAGTTCTCCGAAAATCAGTTCAATTTTTTATTTCTGTGTCAGTGTGACTATTTAAAAATATGAAGATCACTCTTGCTACTTCGCTCTTCACGTTCATGAGCTTCCTCTATTTTAAACGTGAGTATAATTTAGTATTATAATTATTATTTATAAAAAATATCACATATTGGTTTCAAATTCTGTTACTTGAAACAAAGATTCAAAGACTTGATAGAACAATTGTGCTAATAATTAGAAGCTTTCTGATTTGAATGCGTTTTACTCTAAAAACATCAAATTTAGACGATGACTCCTAATAAAACATTCAAAATTGTAAGAAGTTGAAAGCACTAGCTTAAAAAATTATACCAATTAGATTTCCGCATTTTTTCGAAAACTATTGATGTTAGAGAAAATATGTTAACATATGTTTCAAAAAATTCTTATTTTCGTAATTTTGATATCTTATTGGTCGCCAGTTTTCTGTGTGCATGTGGATATCTTAACCGTCTACCTACATTTGTACAGCTTTTATTTGCTGAGCCGTAGGAGATAACGCACATCTAATAGACACCTGTTCTCAACAAAGTATTATTTTCATACCTTTCGCTTTCCCTTTCCCTAATAACCTTCCAATAACTCCTCCTCCCCATCGTCTTCTTCTTCTCCACGGTCATACTTCCCCACCAAAACACTTATTTGTCTTCTTCACCCCTGCTTATACTGCTCCACCTAATCCTGCACCCCACCCCTGTTTCTCCTTTTCTACTTCCCAATTCACCATCCTCTACTACACCTTGTCATTTTTCCTACTCATACCCACTGCACGTCCCCTTTTCTACTCCCTCCTCTCACACCTACTTATCCCCTGCTCACTTCCCCACCAAAACACCTACTTGTCTTCTTCTCACCTAGTTATACTGCCTTACCTAATTATGTACCCTACCCCTGTTTCTCCTTTTCTACTTCCCAGTTCACCATCCTCTACTACACCTTCCCCTTCTTGCAACTCATACCCACTCCACTTCCCCTATCCTACTTCCTCCTAATTATACTAACCCCTTCTTCTCCACCGCTCATTTCCTCCTAAATCTCCTCACTGTTCCACCTCTTTGATTCCCCACCATCATCACGACTCCCTACCCGGGAAAAAAGTACGACCCGACCAAATTCGGCCGAAAAATATTTTTCTGGCCAAATTAGTCTGGAGCTTACAGTTTTGAACTGTTTCGAGCATTCTTGTCAAAGAGGAAAGTTGAATAAATTTAAAAGACTCTTATAAAAGCTGAGTTTCAAAATTTTGAGTTTTTTTTTCATTCAACTAGAAAGTTGATAGTTTTGTTTGTTAACTAAACGGTCCGATTCCTTCCAACTCCTTACACTTATGTAAAACATCATAAAATCATTAAAAACAATTCTTAAGAGTATTATCAGGCAACTTACTCGCTCTAAGGACATTATTCCTTCACATTTTCATAAACAATTGACTCTGAATAAATAATATGTATGATTTTCCAATAGTTGATAACAACCTTCAGTTGTTCAAATAGATTTTATGAAATAATACAGATTGTCTTTTATTTACAAACGGCAGATTTCGTTTTTTTACGTGATTAATTATAAATAACATTGAGGCTTCATCCCTCATGATGTTCTATTAAAGAATTATGAGTTTTTATTTTATAAACAATTTTAAAATGAAATTCCCAACTTGACTACTCTTCCACAAATGAATGTGGTATTTTTGAAGAAAATCAACTGTTCGTGATTCAGTAAAAACACTCTATAAGGAATTTTCGTCAGCTCACATCATTTATTATGTAAATACAGAAATTTTCTAAATAAATGCAGATTTTTATCAATTTTTATTCGGCAGATGTCGTTCTTTCAACGAAATTAATTTCAAATAATGTTTTTATGATATTTCATCTATGAGCCGGAATTGTTTTCTTTTTATAAACAATTTTAATGAAAAATCCTCGGTTTCCTCACTTTTGAAGAGTGAGAATCTGCTCCTTTAAACAATTTAAATTGTACTGTTTCTTGTGGCTATAACTTCTGTGCGTGTGCTTTTGGATGTAAAAGTCTTTCATGTTTTAAAATGTTGAGATTGTTTCCAAAGCACCAAATTATTGTTGAGTCATGAAGTATCATAACGGAAGGATTATGCCAAATAATTTAGAATTGATTCCATTAAACAAACGAAATCTGCCGGTGGAAAATTGACAAAAATTTAATTTTTTAATCAAATTTATTTTACCAAATAAAATTTGTTACCAGTTATCGAAAATTGTGCCGAAAAAAATGCAGAATAGCAGTTTCATGTAAAATTTATTATAAACCTGATTTTTTTAAATTGTTCTCATCATTTTTTTATCTTTCATTAAAATTCCTGAAATTTTTTGCATTTTTAGTTACTTTAGTATTGAAAGAACATAAAAATATAATTTAAATAATAAGATTCTTTATAATATTAAATATATGAATAAACAAACAATACAAAAACATTTGAATTGCGTGACTGAAAGGGTTAAGCAAATGAAAAATGACCTAATGAACAAACATTATTCTCAACATTCACCTGCTGTATCATTAACTCCTAAGAATATTATTTTTCGATGATTTACGGGAGACATTGAAATTTTTAATTGAACAATGATTGTTTAAATAATTTGAAGTTTATCAAGGAATTCTTGAAACTTCATCAGGTAAGAACAATGGCTTAAATATTTCTTAAGAAGTAACTGAAATTAAATTTACGAAAAGGTAATAAAAAGTACTCTTGTGACTCAAAAAACGTTCTCTTACAGACTTTAGTGAAAATTTACCAATTGAATAAAAATTTCAAAATTTGTTTCAACATTTTCAATTCCAACCTCAAATTCGTATTTGTTACTTAAAATCCCACCTCTTACTGACTTTCGTGAAAATTAACCAATGAAATAGAATTTTCAAAAGTTAGGTTGCTATTTTAAATTCTTACCTCTCAAAAGTGAAGAAGATCTCTGAAGAAAAGGTGGAAACCCACTTAAACAGCAAGCCTTTGTCCTCAAAAATCAGTCGGTCTGTAGTACTCTCAGAAGTCAGTCGTTTATTTGAAAATGAGGAAAGAACTAAACGCAAAATATAAAGTTTTAAAAATTGTCATTATTTTTCTATAAACTCTTTTTATGTGTACAGCAATCGGCAAATGGGAGCATATCAACTCCTATCTAATAAAACGCTGCTTAAGGCTGGTGACCTTCTCAGCATAAATCACCCACCTATTGAGACTCTCGGCTTCCTTTCTCATGTCCTTATCCCCCCGCACCCCCCTTCCCCCAGTAACAGAAGTTTTGGTGGGACTGACGTTACAGCTTGACTCCACCATAAGACAAATCACTGCTTAATTCGGACATGATTTCGACTCGCAAAACAAATCTCGCGCATACAGGTGATAGTTGGGAGTACAATCTAAACATGAATAATACAAACAATAAAGTAGCCTCGGAACTGACTGAAACTCGGATTGACCAAAGGCATGCACACGGTAAACCTAAAAGTCGTGTTTCGGGCGATGAATGGAGACTGGGTGTTTGGAATGCTAGAGGAGTGAATGATCTTAAGATAAGAGAACTACGAGAAACTATGCACGTAAGGAAACTAGATATTCTTTGTGTACCTGAGACAAAGGAAAAGGGTTGCGAATTTAGAAACATAGAAAATGGGGTGTTGGAAGGCGGTTGTGAAATATGGTCAGGAGTAGATAGCGAATCGCATCGTAGTCAAGGGGTCGGTTTAATTATGAATGAAAAAGCAAGTCATCATCTCATAGAGCATAATTTTGTATCACCCAGATTGCTATGGGCTAGAATGAAGGTAGGAATCAGAAAATTATTTATCGTAGCGCGCTACGCACCAGTTGATAGCGATTCGAGGAAAGTTAAGGACGCCTTCAAGGACACTCTAAATGATACAATAAGTATTTGCGATCAAGGTGAAAGAATAATTCTGCTAGGAGATATGAACGGATGGGTCGGTGTCCAGCGTCAGGATACAGATTCAGAAAGGGTGCTAGGTAATTTTGGAGATCCAACAAGAAAAAATTATAACGGGGAAAAGCTAGTTAGCTTATGCTTAGAAAAGGGCCTATTTATTACAAATACTTGGTTTAGACATAAAATGATCCACATGTACACCTGGCGCAAAGGAAATAGCCACAGCATAATTGACTCTGTTATTGCGGATGAAAGATTAAGAGAACTAGTTAAAGATACAAGAGTCATGCAGGGTTCCGAATGCAATTCTGATCATTACCTTTTAGTCTGCAAAATAAACTTAGGGCGGGGATGGAGAACAAAGAAAACAAAGAAAACGAAACAAACGCGAATAAAAATTGAAAATTTACAGAGACAAGAAGTGCAAACAGAGTTTCGAAAGAGGTGAACTGAACGCATAAATAGGGCAACGTGGGAAGCGCTTATAAGCAATAAAGATATAGAGGGCGTGTGGACTTTGTTACGGGATATCATTGTCAAAACTGCGACCAAAGTATGCGGTACGGCGGTTGTAGGAAGAAAGTATGGCGATGCGTGGTGAAACGATGAAATTGCGGTAGCCCAAAAAGAAAAGAAAGAAGCCCACAATAAAACGCTGAATATGACAGGTCTTAGCGATGAGGAGAGAACTAGACTTAAAAATGATTACAGACACAAAAATAGGAAAGTTAAACGACTAGTCAAAGAGAGTAAAAAGAAAATCAGAACAGAAGAAGAGAACAAAATAAAAAACTGTTCTGAAGGAATTATGAAACTATTATATAAACAGTTGAAGGAAAGTAAAAGTACAGAGTTTGCTAGCATGAGAAACAATAAAGGCGAAATGCTATATGGTATAGACGAGATAGTAGACGCTTTAAAAGACTCTTTTAAAGAACTATTAGGAGGTGAAGATATAGGGCAACAAAACTGCGACATAGAACATAATGCACTAGAAAACCTAATTGAAAAAGTCTGTGTCACTGAGGTCAGAGATATAATTAAGAACTTGAAAAACGGTAAGGCTGCGTGTATAGACAATATTAGCGCTGAAATGCTCGAATACGGTGGCGAGTACATACCTCACCGGTTGTGCGAATTGATAAATTTATGTTTCGAGACAGGAGAAGTCCCAGACGATTGGAGGAAGGCGATTATTGTACCAATATATAAAAGAAAGGGAGATAAAAGCAACTGCAGTAATTACAGAGGTATCAGCCTACTAAGTACCGTAAGTAAAATATACTCAAAAATACTTATTCGTAAGTTAATGGAAATTACAGAAGAGAAGATATGGGAAGTCCACAGTGGATTTATGCCAGGAAGATCATGTACAGATCAGATATTCAGCCTAAGACAGATCACAGAAAAAAGCTTGAGAGTGGGAAAGAAAGTTTTCTGTGCATTTATTGACCTAGAAAAAGCATTCGACACGGTGAATGGAAGTAAACTTTGGGAAGTCCTTAAAGAGTATGGAGTGAATGGAGGGCTCCTACAAGCAATAAAAACAATATATATATATATATA
>CAKNXH010057740.1:0-64173 GCA_932178445.1 Andricus quercusramuli
AATACGCGCTTAAAGTATTTATCGGAAAGAAGCCAGTCTAGTGACAGCAGTACCGAGAGTATAGTTTCAGAATTAGAAAATTTCAAATTAAATACTACTGGCGATTTTTTTTTAATTAAACCCGTATATATATCCCGAAGATTAAAGATAGACCCACAGTTTTTATCAGTTTTCATCGAAAATATTCAAACCAAAATGGAAATTGATTCCGGTGCAGCTATATCAGCCATATCTGAGTACGATAAAATTAAGTTTTTTCCAAATATTAAAATGGTGCAAACTGACATAACATTCAAAAATTACGATGAAACAATCACTTGCCCAATAGGAATGTTACGTAAAGTAGAAGTTAGAGCAATCAACTTTACAGTGTTATCAGATTTATATATCGTAAAAACTAAGAGCCCGCCAATTCTAGGTCGATCATGGTTAAAGGCAATAGGACTTTGGCCGTTAATAATTTCGGAACAAATTCATAGAATTAAAACTGATGAAATGTTAACAAATAACACAGAAGTGATTAAAAAAGAACTAGAAAAGGTATTTGAAACTATTTATTCACCGGGTTTAGGAGATTTCAATAAAGGAGAAATAAAACTAGTTTTAAAATAAGGTAGCAATCCAAAATATTTTCCAGCTAGAAAAACAGCCTCCGCCTTAGAAAAGAAAATTGAAAGAGAGTTAAATCGGCTAATTCAAGAAAACGTAGTGAAACCTGTTGATAATAGTGAATGGGCAACACCAATTGTACCGGTAATTAAACCCAACGGGGAAATTCGAATATGCCGCGATTTTAAAATAACACTTAATCCACAACTAGTAATTGATAGATATCCATTGCCTCAGTTACACCATTAGATATTAAAGTTACAAGGGGGTAAAATTTTTTCAAAAATAGATCTAAAAGAAGCATATCAACAGGTTCCAATACATATAGAGTGAAGACAATATTTAACTAATAGCACTCATAAAGGATTGTTACAATATATTAAAATGCTCTATGGAATTGCTTCAGCCCCAGGATACTTTCAAAGGCTAATAGAATCGATCATTAATAACATACCAGATGTAGTAGCATTTCTCGACGACATAATTGTTACTGGAAAAACATTGAAAGATCATATAGTTACCTCAAAAACAGTGTTAAAACGTTTGGGAGAGGCCGGATTAAAAGTTCAAAAAAGTAAATGTGAATTTTTTAAAAATAAAATTAAATATTTGGGTCATGAGATTTCGGAAAAAGGTATTCACACGTTACCAGAAAAGATTAGAGCAATAACAGAAATGGAAGAACCGAAAAATTCCAAAGAACTAGCCACTTTCATAGGTAAAATAACATATTATGGTAGATATATAAAAAATTGTGCAGAAAAGTTTAGACCTTTATATGATTGCCTTAAAGGAAATGAATTCACTTGGACCTCTGAATGTAAAAAAGCTTTTGAATTAGCAAAAAAATATCTCACATCAAGCGAAGTTTTAATGAAATACAACCCGGAATTACCCTTAATACTAGCTTGTGACGCGTCACCAAATGGCCTGGGTGCAATACTAAGCCATAAAGTTTCTAATGGAGAAAGACCTATCGCTTATGCTTCAAGGTCGTTAACCACTGCTCAAAAAAAATATGCACAAATCGATCGAGAAGCAGCAGCAATAATATTCGGAGTTACGAAGTTTTATGATTTTGTTTATGGTAGAAAGTTTACATTGCGCCTAGGCAACAAACCGCTAGCAAGAATTCTGGGTCCAAGTAAAGGAATTCCGTTAATTGCCGCAAGTAGACTTCAAAGATGGGCTTATTTCTTAACAGCATTCAATTAGGAAGTTGAATGGGTACGTTCGGAGCAAAATTGTAATGTTGATGCCCTTTCTAGGTTACCGTTAGCGCTTAGTAAATCGGAAAAAGAATCTGCCAGTAAATTTAAAGAATATACTTATTTACACCATGTAGTGGAAAGTTTAGACTACAAAGCGGTGGGGAGAGAAACAAGCAAAGATAAGACACTGGCTGTAGTAAAACGTTTTGTAGAAAATGGCTGGCCGGATAATATTAAAAAAGTTGAAGACGAAGTAAAGCCGTTTGCGCACAGAAAAGATGAGTTGTCCCTTGAGCGTGGTTGCTTAATGTGGGGATGTAGAGTTGTAGTACCGAATAGATTAAAGGAGGATGTAATTCAGGAACTGCATGCTAGCCATTTTAAAATCGTAAAAATGAAAAGCATTGCCAGATCATTTGTGTGGTGGCCAAACATTGATAGCGACTTGGAAAAAACGGCGAAAAATTGTAAAAATTGCTGCGAAAATCAGGAAAACCCTCGAAAAACGCCACTGATACCATGGAAATGGCCAGAAAGACCGTGGCACAGAATACATACAGACTTCGCTGGTCCCTTTTTGGGTCATACATTTTTATTAGTTATCGATGCTCATTCCAAATGGCCGGAAATATTTGTAATGAGCAGAATAACGTCGGAAGCTACGATTGAAGTTTTTCGAAGGCTGTTCACGATTCACGGATTGCCACACCACATTGTAAGCGATTCAGGTATTCAGTATACAAGCAAAGAATTCCAGGAATTCCTTGTAAAATTAGGCATTAAACATACGTATACAGCTCCTGCTTACCCAGCCACAAACGGCGCGGCAGAAAACTTTGTAAAAACCTTTAAGAAAAAGATAAAAGCGTTACTTCGAGAAGGAAACAATGTTAAACAAGCATTACAGAAATTTTTGTTTTACTATCGTTCGACGAAACATTCCACGACGGGAGAAAGTCCAGCAAAACTAATGTTCAACAGAGAATTGCGTACGCCAATACACTTGTTTCGTCCTTGTCTTGAAAATACGGTTCAGGAAAAACAGTATGATCAAATTAGATTTAGGAAAGGAGGCAGAAAAGCGGAGTTTCAAATAAGTGACAGAGTAATGGCAAAAGATTTTCGAAAAAACTCAGAACCATGGACTGAAGCGATTATAGAAAACAAGTTTTCGGAAGCAACCTATGAGGTTTAACAAAAATTTTGAAAAAAAATTTTTGGAAAAAAAATGGTTGAAAAAAAATCAAAGGGTTTCAGCCCGGGGCTACGAAACCCTGAAAATTGTAATCGGTTCAAATTATTTATTTAAAAATATTTCATCCATATTCCCGTTGAAATGTAATCTATTTTACATTTAAATGATGTCGCATAGTAATAAAAAAATTAATGAGAAGAAAGAGTTGAAAAATTGCTGTTTTGTGTATTTCCATCTGTGAAGTACGAACCTTCACGAACACATTGGCCTAATCTTGGGTCCCCATCTCGGGCCGATGGTTGAAAAAAAACCTCGGCCCAGCGTGATCATTTCGCTAGTTGGGCCGACTACGGGTAACAAGGTTGGTTCATTGCTTCCATAGACTGTCGGTCCCGTATTGAAAAGGAAAGTTGTCCCCACGTTGTAGCCCAAGGCTATGCCGATCTCGTTAAACACAGTTATGTTACCTCTGAATTTTTATTCTTTACACTGGAATCGTAAACATTTTTTAACTACTCAAGATATCGAAAATTTATGCGAAATTTATCATGAATCTATTACTACCACGGATGTATGAATTAGAATGACCCAGCGTGACAGGCGTGTGGGGAAAACACATAGCGGATATGCATGCCGCTCTGCCCATGCATAATGCACTGACCTGCAAAAGCTTGGACTCACTTAGAAAAATCGTTTTTTTTTTAATTTGTATTTATCGCTTTAATTATCGTTCTCAGACCGTTTTATACAACGTATTTGTTCAGAACAATATTGTATTGATAACTTTTGAGCGTTTTCTTTTAATTATCATTTATTCATTGTCTGAAAGTATGCTTATTTTAAAATATTGAAAAATCGACAATATTGAAATATATCATTTTTAATTACTTCAACATTTTTTTTACGTTGAATCAATTTTTGCTCAATGCATCGAAAACTCCATCCAACCAGCGCATCTCACTTGTGGCAATGTCTTCAGCAGGCTTGGCAACGTTTGCAACCAGAAAGACTTCAGAAATTGGTGGAAAGAATGCCCAGAATTTGTAGGGCAATCATCAAATCGAAAGGCCAACATATTGATGAAAAACGGCTGGATTGATTTTCTCAATTTTTTACAGAAAAAAACTCAAGAATATCGCAAGTAAATGTTTATTACCTATTAATAAAATGTTATTCTAAACAAATACGTTGTATAAAACAGTCTGAGAACGATAATTAAAGCGATAAATAAAAAAAAATATATATATTTTTCCAAGTGAGTTCAAACTTTTGCAGGGCAGTGTATATGTATTGCATACACCGGAATTCCATATTCTCGACAACAAAATTATTTATGTTGCGCACTCGGGCCTCACATAGTTCTCCTTGACTTAGAGAAACAAACCATGTTTCTCATTGAATTTTTGGCACCAGCCGAAAAGAACATTACAGCCAAGGAGAACAAAAAGAAAGAGAGGTATCTTTTAAGTTACGACGGTTATACCCGGAATAATAAACTTGCGTGGAAAATGCAGTAGGCGGTCGTCCTTGGGTCGTTTCGTGTCCTCAAGGTGCAGGAGACTTTTGCCGGATCATCGTATTGAGTCCATCGCAGACTGTAGCCACCTATCTCAGAGTCATGAGACATGGTGATTGCTGAAATTTTACCGCGTATTCGCCGGGAGCGGGAACAATTTTTCACACTAGCACCCGCTCCTGGTGAAATCCCGCGGTTGTCCTCATGACAAGCTTTTTATCGATATACATGTATTATAACCCTTATTTTGAACGATTGATTTTATTTTATTTATTTGCCATGGTAATTAGTTTACTTCTTAATGGTTCATTGCGCTGAGCGCCAACCAATTTCTACCTAACATTAGCAAAGGGGATAAAATTCAGTTGGTTTCAGAACCTCTTCAATTTCTTAATATGGTTTATATTCTGTTTGCTTTATAGAGTGACTGGGTCCTAGTAGCTCAGATGTGGGGGAAGCGGAGAGGAGAGTGGTCAGGATTGACGTCACACGTTAATGGGTAAAGATTGTTCACGAGTCCTTTCCATTTTAACTCGTATATTCAAAACATAAAGGAATTTACTTCAAGTTACGATACATATGGAAAATTAAATACTAGTCGCCCGATTTGCCAATTATCAGACGGCCATGTTTCATGGCCACGCGCTAGATTCGCGGAAACGCATAACTCACGAGTCACTTTGTATTCAAACTCCTATATATACAATGTAGTTGAATTGATTTTAATTTTGAAATATAAAGAGAGCCCGATATTACCAGCCCGATTTATAAATTGTCGGTCGGCCGTTATTGATTGCCACGCGTTAAATCCGCGGGAACGCCTAACTCGCGAGTCAGTTTTTATTTGACAAGAAATTCCTCGACATTCTACCAGGTTGGAGTCTCGAATTAATGACTAGCATGCACCCGTGATGATGGTTATAAATGACCGGATTCATAACTACGTGAGGGTCGAACTAACAGTGATGATCGTCGAAGATGCTCGTCCCCAAGGACTTACAAACCTGCATTCCGTCATACGCAGATGACCGATTTCGCCAATCGAGCGCGAATACGTTCACAACTGGCGGCGAGCATGCGTTACGTCACGAGTAGACAGCGATCCTGCGGATAGAGAGAGAGAGAGAGAGAGAAAAAATTCGTCCACAACGGACGACACGAGGTGGCGCACGGATGAGCAGAACGACCACATGAACCGCTATGCTATTGTCTATGGTGCAGCAGTATGGCCGCGCGCTTGCTCACGCCGGTTTGTTTACATCGTCGCGCTGTGAACGTGGACTTCGTCGCCCTGGTTATCGTTGATCGCACGGGACTCCCTTCCATCCGAGTAACCAGGGTCCTCTTCTCTGAAGTCGGGATGTCGTGGCCTCTGCGTTGTTTCGCGTGACGTGTGTACGTGTTATGAGACTGTCACTGACCCCTGGTCACTAGTGACATGTGCGTGTGTGTGTGTGTGCTGAGCCCTTTGGCTCCGGTTCATATAAAAAAGGCAAAAGAACGTGCGTGATTAGTGACTGAAGTGTTTTATTTATTTCTGTCCCTGGTCTGACGATTCTGACAGACTTGTCAGCTGATATGGGCCCTATAACCTCCAATCCTGGTTTTCTCGGATTATTTTATCCCGCAAAATGACGGTAATGTCGACAATTATTTCAGTAATTTTGAATTTGAATTGAAGTGTTCGGTCAACCAATCATAATGATCGAGAGATGGTTGACTTGAAATTTTGAGTGATTGTTTCGTTGAGAGTACATTTTACTTGAACCAATCAACTCCAGCTGCTTGCAGGCAACAGTCAGAATGTTGACCACTAGTTCGATCCTCACGAGTAGAGATGTGAAATAGTACTTTAATAATTTTCAAATGATTCTCATACGTGGACTAATGCCACGTTACAACTCCCCCGGACAAGATTCCACCCGCCGGGATGAGTAACAGATGAGGTTACATCCCATTCCCCGCTCTCACCCACTGAATGTTATCTAGTGAGAGCCGTCAGTAATCGTCAGACCAGGGTACTTTATTATCGTACATATCATGTTAATAAGAGTAATAAAAATAAAATAGCTTAGAATCCAATTTGAGTATTAAAAACTACGACGGCAAGGAAAAGAAATCACTGAATGACAGCTTTCTAGACCGAAACCAAATAAAATGCTATTGAGAAGGCTTTCAACACTCTAACCCTGTATATACATGGGCGCTCTGTATCCGTGCCCTCTCCGTGTTTGTCGGTTGATCGGAGCTCGGAGTGCAGGCGGCAAACCGTTTTGGTCACTTTGCGCGGAGAGCAAATGTCCCTAGGCGGCCACTGCTGGTTCGCAAGGTGGCTGTCGTCGCGCCAGTTTTCAAAGCACAATGTCGCATTTTTGCAAAACAGATACAAAATTGAACCAGGCTTCACTGCGGTTTACGATGAAAAATTCAATTTTTAGTTTGAAAATAAAATAAAATCATCCTTCCAAGATATTAAGTTTATGGGTACACAAAGTTTGATGAGAAAAATTTAACCAATTTCATAAAAGTCAACCAAGAATTTTGATACTAAAATCTCATGGGTTTTCAAAACTGCTCTAGATAGCGACTAAAAAACGAATTATTAAATTTTTGCAGGAATAAAATCGTTTTACTGATACATGGGATGTGGAATGAGCATAAAAAATGTTTTATCGAAATTGAGAATCTCGACACATGTGTGTTTAATAAGAAATTAAATCTGAACGTTTGCACGCCTGGATAAATTAAATTTTAGTGAATGAGAAAAAAAAGGTTTTCATATTGGTTCAAGCTTTTTTTATATTTCCTAAAAAATTTTGATGTACATTTGATGAAGACAATCACAATGTAGTCAACAAAATTTGTTAAGTTGTAAACAAAATTGCAGTCAAACAACTCTTTTAGAATTATTTTTTAGCGGCGTAGGTTCAATGGATTCTTTTAAAACAATTCTTTTGCATACAAAATTCTAAGGAAAAACACATTTATCTCACTAAAACTATAGGTTATAATCACAATTCAGTATTTTGCAAAAACGTGACGTTTTCCCTTCAAACAACTGCAAACTAGCGCGGTGACATCCAACTTGCGAACCAGCAGTGGCCACCTAGGGACATCCCAGCTAACACAGTTACTAGTCCGAATAGTCACATAATTGTAACAAGATTCAGAAAACCAGTCACTGGTGACTTCCCTGCTGGTCACCCAGTGACAATATATTTCCCATTCAAAGTAGTAACAAATTACAAGCGAAGCAGGTAACATTATCCCGCCATTGTGATCACATGCTTGTAACAAAGCGATGTTTGGAAACGCAACGTGCAATGACAGCTTAACCTCAAAATATACATCTCGTTTCGGAATTATAATTATGAATACTTTTGCAAAAATGTTAGAAAGGGACATAATGACACAATTAAAGAATGTTGAAAGCAATACATTTTTGAAGGATGTTTGGTAATTATTTAAACAATCTTGATTTGCTTAAACAATTTTTTCCCCCTGTAAAGCGTGGAAAATTATTACTTTCTGGAATTAATGACACAATTCAAGCAATTTAAGAGTCATATTTTTTTTCTACAGAATATTTAGCAATTTTTAAAATAATTTTTATTTTTTTAAGCAATTTTTGTTTGTTTAAAAATGTTTGTTGATGCTTATTACCCGAAATTCATTTGAAAAATTATTGAGTTTAACGAATATATGATCTGAAAAAATAACTACTCATAACAGACTGCAAAAATGGTTTATATTAATGATTATTAATGATTATTAATTGTTTACATAATTTCAAAGTATCTTAAGCAAAGAAATATTATTCTTAAAATTCGTTAATTGTGTCATTAATTGCTGAAAAGAATAGATGTTCTCGATTTGCAGAGAAAAAATTTTTTTAACAAATAAAAATTATTTAAAAAATTACTAAATATTCTGTAGAAAAAAAAATATTACTCTTAAACTGCTTTAATTGTGTCATTAATTCTAGAAAGTAATAATTTTTCACGCTTTACAGGGGGAAAAAATTGTTTAGACAAGTCAAAATTGTTTAAATAATTACCAAACATCCTTCAAAAATGTATTGCTTTCAACATTCTTTAATCGTGTCATCATTTTCAGCAAATAATAACTTTTTACAGTTTTAGGGAGAAAAAATTGTTTAAACAAATGAAAATTGTTTAAATAATTACCAAATAAGTTAAACAAGAACTACTACTCTTGACATTCATCAACTTTGTATGATTTATTCTGAAGGATAATAACTTTTCACGATTTACAGAGGGAAAAAAATTGTTTAAACAAATATTAATTATTTAAACAATTTAAAATTATTTAAAATCTAATTTAAAACTCGTCACTTATCGATTAAAAATAATTCATGTTGAAATTTTTTTTTAAAATACCGTCTTTAGCCTGAATTTGATAGAAAACTGCTATTTTGCATTTTTTGGGGCATTTTCCGGGCACAATTAAAGGGGTTCAGGTGTGTCAAAATTAAAAGCTATTGGGTGGAAATTATTCCTTAAACACTCCTCAAGAGGTGACAATACTTTAGTTGACAAAAAATGTATAACAAGTACTTCTTTTTTCCATTTTTTTTAAATCGAGCTTTTCCCATTTAAAACCCCATGTTAATTACTTAGTTTTCGACAAATATTTAAGAACGTACGCCATGCCATGGCGTGCCCAACACCCGTGAGTCTGAGCTCTACATTTTTAATTATTTCTCGAAAAGTAAGGGAGATCCCATTTTTATATCCAAGGGACTTTTAGAGCACATTGTAAGCTATCTATAAAAAAAAATTTAATTAAAAATAGATTTTTTTCTAATTTAGTTTCAAATTGTGTTTTTAAAAAATACAACAAGTTTTTGAATCTTTTCTAAAAATATTTCTTTAAAACTGCGTTTGATTGTAAAAACTTAAAAAGCTTCGTCGTAATAATATTAAAATCATCAACGCTTAATAGAAATTACTAATAATAAATAACATTCTTTAGATGGTTTGACGTGAAATTTCTTAAAAGTTAATTTTATGAAATAAAAATGAAGTTTTTTGTAATATTTTGTTGTTTTCTTCACTATTTATAGTTATTAAAAAAATTCTCCCCTTAAATCGATCCTTCAAAATTAATTAGTAATACAATGCTTGTAGTAATTTTTCTGTGTAATTTTGATAATTTCATCGTTAATTATACTTTAAGAAACGTATACGCTACAAGCAAAAATTTTAACATAATTTTCCAAAATCAAGGTAAAAGCTATTTACGTTTGCACTTTTAAATTGTGCGGGAACTCAAAGAGCCAATGAATGCCTATTACTTGCGCATGCGCACGAAGTTTTTCGTCCAGTAAGATCGCTGCCGGCTGTTACCACCACGTTACTAGTCTGACAGGGAACGGTTGCAAACCAGCCTCCCTAGTAAACTACGGCGATTATGCCGTTACCTGCTAGGAGACTGACATACAAGTAACAATTCCTCTGATAACATGTGATCATTCAGGAACCTTTCAGGATGGTAACAGGTTAGCTGGGATTTGATCTCCGCGCAAAGTAACCAAAACGATTGGCCGCTTGCACTCCGAGCTCCGATCAACCGAGAAACACGGAGAGTGCACGGACACAGAGCGCCGTTTTCCTTGGCTGACCTACATGATTAAACAACATCTAAGATGTATGCAACTTTTGTATGAAACGAACGACTCTTTCGAGTTTGTGATACCGTGCTAAAGTTTAGGTTTACTAAGGCTACAGTATGAGCATGCTTCACATTTTGGGGGGTTTGACCCGTCTGAACTGCGGGTCAGTGCGGACTCTCCATGGCCCTCTCTTCCAACGTGAGTGCCTCCCTTGGCACGACTCGCCACTGCAGAGCGCCCTGTTGTTGCTGATAGAGGGCCGGGACGACTTCCCTCCCCAACTGGTCGACCTCCTCCACGACACCCTCCATGGGGTCGCTGCTCGATGACGCCTTCTTATTCTCCCTGATCGGGGCCTTTCCGACAGCTCCGAATGTCGTTTCGGGCTGTTGGCCGTTCTTGGAGGCAGGCAGTGTCTCCAGACCAGCTGCGGCTGCTGCTCCGTTAGCCGCGGCCGACCCTCCGATCACCACTGTGTGGCTGCTGCTTCCCGTGGCGTACTGGAGGTTTATTGAGACCTCCACCACGACCTCCTCTCCGGAACCTGATGCGGCCTGCTCTTCTTGGGCCCTACGCTCGAGGCCGGGTGCTGGAAGATGAATTGAGAAACTCCCTATTAGTTTGATCCCTAACACTTCACTATTCATATCCTGCGTGATCTAAATTTCGCCCAAGCGCGCGCCCTCTCCGACCAGGCTTATCTAATCTACCGGACTAGCTCCTCTATCTGGAAAAGGATCTATTGCGCAATTTTCCCCACTCTACCGTACCCACTTCCGAGTCTGAGTGGTGCTGCTGGGTATTGCCGTAGCCCCAGTCAATATCCATCTCAACCGATCGATCTCGTTTTGCCTCTCGCGCTCTGCCTGATAACCCTCATCCCCACGAGCCTGCCCTCCGGTGATGCGAGCTTGTAAACGTATGGTGAGATCACCTCCACCACCGTGAAGGGACCCGAAAACTTGGGTGATAGCTTCTCAGCAACGTTATCCCTCGCTCTGGAGAGCACAAGGTTCGGCTTTTTCACCAGATCGCCGACCTTGAGCTGTTGGCCGCGGTGACGACGGTCATAATTCTTGGCCTGCCTAACAAACGCCTGGTCCTGATATCTAGTGATCAGATACCTTAAATAAATCATTTTTGACAAACAAAATGTCCAGCCGACAAGATCTGCGGCTGGCAGCTCGACCTCCCCCTCCTCAAGACGGCGGAACGAGTTTCGCGGCTAGGGCTCCCGGCCCATATTAAAAGGCCGGAGTTACCCTCTTGGTGCTGTCAAGTGAAGTCTTATAGGCGAATCTGAAATAATTCAGATGCCTATCCCAGTTCCGATGATCCTGCCCAATAAAGGACCTGATCATGGTTTTCAATACTCGATTGGTCCATTCGACTGGATTCGCCTGTGGATGGTATACCGGATTGAATGAGCGGTGAATACCGAATGCGCTGACCAGTTCTTTTACGGCCTTATTGTTAAACTCGGTCCCACTATCTGAGTGCAGAACCTGTGGAGTTCCTCAGCGTGTCACGATGAATTCCAGGAACGATCCAATTATGGTTTCTGAATTGGCAGCCCTCAATGGTGCCAACTCGATCCACTTGGAGAATAAGTCCTGGAATACTATCAGTTATTCGTACCCACGCTTACTTCGAGGAAACGGACACATTACTTCCGTTGCCACCACTGTCCACGGTTCTTGGACCAAACGCCTAGTCATTAATCCGCTAGGCTATGTCTGTTCTGGTTTGTTCAATTCACACGTCTGAAATTTTCGTACGAATGCTGAGACGTCCCTGAACATTCCGGGCCAGATGTAACGAATCGCCACGCGATCATAAGTTTTCTCAATGCCCAGGTGTCCCGCCTTCGGGGTCTCGTGGACTTATTTCAATACTTCCGGTTGATTATCCTTTGGAATCACAAATTTCCAAGCATCTTGGTCATCCATCAGATCCACCAACAGTGGATTATTCTGAACCATGATGCTTATGTGAATTTTCGATCACAGCTGCTCTCCAATGCACAAACTATTCATCTCTCAACGGTCCGATGACTGCTATTTGATCCACCTCTTTTCCGTGGGTTGACTCGAACATCCGGGAAAGGGCATCGGGCGCGCGGTGCACCGCCCCCTTCCTATGGATGATGTCGAAGTTGTACTCTAAGAGATCCAGAGCCCAGCGAGCCAGCTGACCGGTTGAGTTTCTCAGGTTGTATAGCCACTTGAGACTACTGTGATCAGTTATCACCGTAAAGTAGTAACCCTCTGGGTAGTATCGGAACTTTCTAATGGCTCGTGGCCATTTTGAATCTGGGTGACGACGTCACCCAGGCCAAACCCACTCGCATCCGTTTGGATGCAAAGTGGAATGTTGGAATCAGGGTACGCCAGTACTAGGGACGTGGTCAAGGAAGTCTTCAAGGTTTGAAAGGCCGACTCTTGCTCTTAACCTCACGAAAACCCTACGTTTTTCTTAGTGAGGCGAGTGAGAGGCTCGCAGATCTTCGCGTAGTCTTTGATAAACTTCCCGTACCGAGGGTACTCCAGGATCGGGCTGACTTTATCGACATCTATAATGAGCCCCTCCCTATTCACCTTAAACCCAGAATATTTTGGCTCCGACTGACAGAACTTGCATTTGTCGGGACTCAGAGTAAGCCTGGCTTCGGTTAACCGATTTATTGTTTTTTCGAGCCAATAAAGGTGGTCCTCGAACGTTGCTGGGATGACGATTACATCGTCTAAGTAAGCGAACACGTGTGGACTCATTTCAGGGGTGACCACCTTGTCCATCAACCGCTGGAACGTAGCGGGAGCCCCTGTCAGACCGAATGGCATTCGCTTATATTGGTATAGACCCTTTCCTGGGATCGTAAAAGCCGTGATTGCCTTACTCTCCTCGCTCAGGGGAATATGGTGATATGATTTGTTCAAGTCTAGAGTTGAAATATAGCGAGAGGCATTGAGTCTTTCCAATATCTCCGTCATAAATGGAATCCGGTAAGCATCTTTTTTCGAGACTTCGTTTACTTTACGGAAGTCGATGCATAGACCCATGCTCAGTGATTATTTTTAATCCGGTCGAACCTATATATGTTCTAGACGAGCCCGTGTCGATTAGTGAGTGGAATTCGGTGCCACCTATTTCAATATTTATATAGGGTCGCGAGGAGGTATCGATTCCAAAGATAAATTGGCCTACGGGTTCCCTTACTCCATGATCGCTCGTGTCCACCCCATCATACGGTCCCCAATGTCCAGAACTTACGGACGGCTCAGACGTGGAATGGTTGATCCTGTTAAATGGGGAGTCGTGGAAATATTTTTCACGATTTTCGAGTGAAGTGAAGTTTGAGCCAGAGTCTGGAGGTGGCCCACCTCCCAGGGCCTCTGACGGTTTAGAATTTTCCTGATTTGAGTGAACCCGAGCCGTGATGCTCGTTTCGTGAGTTGAGTTATGTGGGAGCTCATAACGACTCTCCCGAGTTATTTCCAGAGAATTGATTGGATCGAGAGCAGTTACATCCTTTTTCCAAATTCTCTTTTCAGTTATTAGGGTCTGCTTGGGAACCACAGGAGCAGCATCGACCCTACGTCTGCCCTCCCTTAGCGGTTTCCCCTGCAATAATCGGAATCACAATCCCGCTTTACCCGATCGTGCTTGCCACAAGTGTGACAGAATTTCACCCAAGTATCTGGACACACCCACCATTTGTGGTCGTTACTCGCACAGTTAAAGCAAGGAGGTTGATCTTCAGGTTCAACTTTCGGCTTGGGAGCCGTTTCCTGACTTCGGGTCAACTTAGTTAGTGACGTGGTTTGTTGAGTTCGATCGGTTGATGGAGGTCCCGATGATTCGGGGCCCGTTTTCTGGTTTTTAATAACCCCGGGGCCCGAGCTCTTGGGCTTGTCCGTGGACGGCTTTTTGCGATCGAGTTTTGTTATGAGTTCCACAAATAACGTGGGCAGTGATTCAATTTGTGAACTGGAGCCTCCCGATTGTGCTGCGGTTCTGATTTTGTCCTCAAAAGCTGAGTTACTCCGCTTCGTTTGAGCCAATTCTGGGAGAAGTGATTCCGCTGGACTGAGGGGCAGGCGTATTTCATGATCGGGAACGAAGGTTCGTTCCACTTCTCGCGCCAGTCGCATCAGCCTGTTATAATCGCTAAATTCGAAACGAAGAATTGACCTCCGCAATTCTGGCTTCATATTCCGATAAGCGCGATCCATTTGTTCCTCCAGAGTCACTGGACGTTGGAATTTCAGAAAGAGAACTTGTTCTTCCAGTAACCATTGGTATCCCGTGTCGTCGTACATCGACAGCAAGGAGGCCTTGAAATGATTCCACGTCGACCAACCAGTATAATTCTGGCGGAACCATTGTAGGGCTAATCCAACCAGGATGAATGGGATAGCAATGAGCAGGTCTTCACCACTAAGTCCGGATACCGAACGACCCTCCTCTACACGAGCCAGAAAATTCTCCACACTCGCACCGCCATCATCTGTGAAGAAAATCACCCATTTTTTGACCACGGAGTCCAATGTCTTAGTTGGACCCCGAGTAATCTTTGCATGAGGAGCTGTGATCCGATCCGCAAGCGATGTGGGATCGGCCCACCGCTGACCAGGGTGTGACGTCGCAGTCATCAGGGGAATGCCCCCGTTCGGACTTTCATTTAGACACCTGCCCGGAGATCTGACTGGGTGGCTGCTCATCGCGCCCAATGAGTACTCTCCCAATGTGGCTTGTGCCCTGGAATAATTAGGGGACGGCCGCGTTATGACCGAGCTGAAACCCCCGCTCGTCACATTCGAGCACTCCACCGTTGAAGGGATAATATCGGGAGGGGCAAACGCGGAGCCCTCCATCCGAGGCGCAGACTGAGTGGAACCGACCACTCCGAACTGGTTTGCAGCGTATCCTGCCGGCGAAGTAAACTTTTCCAGGGTATGGAGTTTTCATTTGAACCGAGGAGAAGGGGGGGGGGGGGGCGTGCGCCAAAAAGTTTATGATTTTCAAAATTTTTTATTTATGACAATGATAGTAACAATTAATCGTAATATATTGAAATTTATTTGTCGCATTATTTTCGTAAGGCGAAAGTAGCACCTCTGATTTTGTTTTTTAGGATGAATTCATCCATGAGTACATCCTCATCAAGGTCTTCAGCGATTTCTTTATGTACATGTAAATTTGCGAGATTGAGACGTTTTTGTCCCATCGTCGACCTCAAATAGGACTTTAAACGTCTAAGAGCTGAAATTGACCGCTCGTTCGTGCACGAAGTGCTCGGAATCGTTAGTAAGGTTTTAATGAGTTTTCTAAACTCGTGAACAAGATCACCTATTTTGGGATTTGCCTTTAAAAATGTAACTACGTCTGTCAAAGACTTTACAGTCTCATTCCGTTGCGCTAGAACTTCTAAAAATATTTGGAGATGCAATATAAGTTTTTCTTCATCAAAATCAGGATTGGAAAATGGCTGTATGCTTGATTCAACGACGCGATTATTGTAAAAGTCAGTGACGACTTTTACACTAGAGCCTTTATTTCCTACTACGAAACTTTCGAAATCACTCATCATTTCCAGAGTTTCCGACTTGAATCGAGTGTTTATCCACATTAGAACATGATCGAAAATTTCGCAATACATTTTCTTATAATAAGTCTTCGGATTAAGGAAAGAGTAGGCCTGAGAACTACTCGCATAGACTGTGTCTGTTTTCAAGCGCTTAGGAATTTTGCGTTTTCGAGGGAGTTCAGGTTCTTCCGGTCCTAGATCTTTGGCATTCGATACTGCTTCAAGCCATGCTGTTTCAAATTTCGACTCACGCATTTCAGCTAAACTTTCCATCACGGCTTGAACTTTTCTGTTACATTCATTGAAGCTGAGGTCTGATTTTTGAATTTCAGCGTTCATGATTTCGATTCTCTCAAAAATTGCTATCAGAACGGTCAACAAAAAATAAAATTCAAAACTTTCTAATTGTTTTATAAACCCAGACGCTTTTGCTGATATTTTGCTGTCTACCTCGCGATCAGTTGATAAGTCCTCCATGAAAATCAAAATGGTTCGATAATTATCTTTATTGTGAAGCGTTCTTAACAACTTGATTCGCAAGCACCATCTGAAAAATAATTAAAATTCTGTAGTCCAAAAATAACATCGGCGAGGAAGCCTTCAATTTATACATTATTTTTTTATATTACTTAGAAAGTATCTTCGGAATTTCAATTTAGGGATCTGTACAAAGTTAAATAAACTTATATTGTTTGATCGAATTAACAGCCCAGTGGGCACAAAACCATGAACATCCCTAGAACGTCCTTGGGACGTCACTAGGATTTCCAATGTCCTAAAGATGTCCTAAAGACGTCTCAAAGACATAGGATGTTCTCGGGACATCTTTCGTACTGACATTAGACGTCTTAAAAGCATCCCTAGGATCTCCAAAAGATATGTTCAAAAATACGTTTAGGGGATGCCCCGAAGACGTCTATGGGACTTCCTTCATTTTTTTGCCCACTGGGAAGTTAAGACATCCTTTATTTCAATTTTACCCTGATTGAGTTAAATTCCACTGATTTTCAGTGACTTTTTTCTCACGATTTTAATTAGTGAAAAATCTACTAGCAATCAGTGAAAAGTCACTTAATGAAATCTTGAAAAAAGAGTCACTAAAAATCAGTCAACTTTTACTGATTCAATTTTAGAGAGTATTAAAAGTACCTCGTGGGACAAAACTGCATTAATTGGGGACTATCTCCAGCCTGAAGATCTTTAAAACAAGCCAGCCTTTTCGGCGAGTCATGTACGAAGTTTATGATATCTTTTGTGACTCCAATACAGTTACGGGTAGAAGGAACATCTTCCAAAGAATCTTGAACTTCAAGGTTCAAATTATGTGCGTTGCAGTGCACATATAATGCTCGGGGTTCTACTTCTCGTAAGCGAGCTTGTAAGACAGTCAGTCGACCACTTACATTTGATGCGCCATCTTAACAATGGCCTCTTAAGCGGTTAATTTCTAATGCGTATCGAACAAGTACATCTTAATCGTTTTCTACTATCCTAAAACAGATCGATTCTTGTTCGAGTTTTGAGATATCTGAGGCTCCATCCAAAGATAGTGCGTAATAATCCGCCAATTCAATTGCTTTCAGGTTTTTTCGAACTACTGCATTTGCAGCAATTTCAAGAATCTCATCGATTGTATCATGATGAAGCCATTGATGTCCAGTTCTATTCAACCAAGAATGGAGTTGTGGTACGTCTTCTGCCTGCAGTTTTAAAATTTCCATTAGGTTCGAGTGTTCATCATTGTTGCTGCCTCGAAGAGCCAGTCCCTGTACAGCTAAAATAAGAACTGTACTAAATAATTTTCTTAGAGCAATACGCGAGTCTTCCATTTCTTTTTGTTTGGCGTTAGAAAGATACTCCACAACACTATTCTCTTTCAAGTTAATTATAGCAATTCCGGAAGCACGATGTGAATCACTTTTTTCATGCTTTTTATACAGTTTTACAGCATTTTTCCATGTGTCAAACCCGATTTCCACGAACGCTTTACGAGAATTCACAGCCGTGTGACTATTTAAACAATTTGGTAAGAGTAACTGCTTAGCGACAGCTTCAGAACAAATTGAACAGATGACTTTACCAAATTGGTTGAATGAAATCCAAGGAAAAGTGTTTTTCCAGCGAGCAAAAGACTTTGAAGTTCCACAGCCTGATAAAAAGGAATAGTTGTAATTAATAAGAGCACGCGAAGCTTGAACATATTGTAGATACTGAGAAACAGCTTATACATAATTAAACTAACTAAAAATAGTCAAAAATTAATTTACCCTTTTATACTTGAATTTCATCACTATCGTTTTTATTTTTCTCAATTAAATTAGTAGTAATACTATGCGGACTAACTAAACTATGCTCAGCACGATCAGTACGAACGCTATTGTTATTATCACATGGAGTGGGAATATCACATGCATCGATGTCTTTTGCTGTATCTGCTGTTTCTATCGATGGTGTTGAAAACGATAAGGATGATGGGATAGGACTCTTCCTACTAGAACCTAATAAATTTAAAATAGAGATGATGTATTTTTATTTTAGGTTAGGGAATCACGTAACTGCTGAAAACACGCATAAATCAATCTGCCTTTCTGTTTGTATGTGGTATCTTCTTTTTATCAGATCCACCTACTTACTTTTGACCCCTCTGATAATGAAGCGATCCATTGCATGTTCAAGTGATTGTAAATCGGTAAACCTAATAATTCAAACCCTTTAAACAAAACCAGTAATACAGTATATATCAGCACGGTGCACTTATGTGTACTTACGAGCTATCATCAGTGAGTAAATTAACTTGACAAACCAAAGACTATAGAATATGAAAGGGTAATCCAAAGCACGATATATGAGTAACCTTCTGAGCATGCGTCCAGAACCGAATACGCTATAAGAAACAGCCAATGAGTGCAGGGAATTTGAAAAACTTGACATGACATAACTTTAGTAGGCACAGGGCCGTTATTTGCAGTGCGAACTCCACACACATTTCTCAAAGGAAAAAAATATTTAAAAATGTATAATACATAAAGGAAAAAATCATGCTTGTTTCAGGGTATGGAATTCCATACACTGTCCAATCCAGGGTATGGAGAGCTCCACACACTTCATACATAGTTCGCCGGCCCTGCCGGTCAGTTCAGCCGGGGCGCACTAATTTACCAGTGCAAATTATTATGAATGCGACCGACATGATTAAATTCAGATGAGTTATTTGTGGATTTGGATCTATCGATCGACCCGAATGATTTATACGTGAGTGAACCTGACTCTTACGTCAAAGTTTTCTAGAAAGTCTAACCCGAGTACGCACCTGATTCGTCTACTAGAAACGATTAGAAAATCCAACTCCCGTGTTACCCCTGCGACTCGTACCGGAAGCTTACACTGATCCAAAGCGGGAAGTGAATTTCCAGTAACATTCGAAACGCGAGTTGCTTCGGTTGATCGAACTCTAAATGGAAATCCGGTTGCGCACAACACTCGTCTGCTGATTGTGTTCGAGACTGAGCCTGAGTCCACAATGTCCCGCACAGTGCTACCTTGGATATCAATCTGCAGACTCATTTTCAATCATGACTTCCGAAATCAATGTGAGGCGACTGAACTTCCAGATTTTCTAGCGTGTAATTCCCTACAAATGCCGGGAAATATTCATTTTCCTGTTTACTTAGACCCACAGAGCGTAAGAACCATAAAAAAAAATTGCAGGTCACATAGGCATCAATCGAGTCCGCTCATATTAACGAATCAATAATAATCAATGGCTCTGTCTGACAACAGTTCGGGCTACCTGATCACACCCAGGAGAAATTATGTCCGCACTATTGTTCAAATCAGTAGAAATGTCGAATTAAAACCGATAACATCGGTCAAAATCAATGAAGGTTCATAAAAAAATTGTCTTGTCGAAGACCAATTCGGGTATCCTCATTAGATTCAGGATCATAATAAATTTAAATTTAAAATTTAAAATTTAAAGATTTTTCGGGTTTCAATCGTGTGCGAAACTATGAATGTTGCCGACGTTTCGTGAACATTGCAGTTCACTTCTTCAGGGCTGACCTGAAACTGAAGTTTCAGGTTATGTTGTTCTTATATATGTATTCTCTATGACGCCTGTGATTGGCCAGAGTGCCCCATGGTGGGGACTGCTTGAACTTGATTGGCCAATCAAGTCTTTTTTGAAAAAACCCGGGAGGACGGAAAGCCAAATCGGATTGGTATTATATCCATTGTCCCTATTGATGTTATTAGGGTGTTTCAAGATTTCGATTGCTTCTCTATGTTTTCTTGGAAATTTATTGTACGTTTTGGCAATGACGGTTGTTTTGTCAAATAAAATACTATGTCCTGTTTCGATATGATGCTCAGCTACTGCTGATTGTGTGAAATGTTTTAGCCTAACTTTACTCTCATGTTCCTTTACACGTTGACTTACCGCCCTCCCGGTTTCTCCAATATAGACTTTACCACAAGAACAAGGGATTTGATATACTCCCGGATCACTGAAAGGTTCCTTTTTATCTTTAGGGTTGTTTAGAAGTTGTCCTATTTTTGCAGGTGGTTTAAATATAGTTTGGATGTTGTGTTTGTTGAGAATTCTTCCTATTTGTTCCGCGATACCTTGAATGTAGGGTAGGATGGTGGTTGTTTTTCTCTCTTTCTTTAGTAGGTTGTGTTGACTTATTTTCTTGAGTGTATTTTCTTATTGCTTTATTAATTTGTTTGTTTGTGTAATCGTTTTGTATTAGGATTTGTTTAACATTTTGTAATTCCTTTTGTAAGTTATCTTTATCTGTTATGGAGACAGCTCTGTATACAAGGGAATTGATGACCGATTGCTTTTGAGATGGGTGGTGGTGGGAGGAGGCATGCAGGTATCTGTTTGTATGCGTGGGTTTTCTGTAAACTTCATGTCCTAATGTGTTATTAGATCTTTTATAAACTAGTACGTCCAAGAAAGGTAATTTTCCGTTTTGTTCAATTTCCATAGTGAACTTGATATTAGGGTGTATTTGATTGATGAAATCGAAAAATTTGTTTAGTTTGTCTAGTCCGTGTCTCCAGGTGACAAACGTGTCGTCAACGTAACGGCACCAGAATTCCGGTTCAAGCTTGGATTTGCTAAAGATTTTAGTTTCTAAATTTTCCATAAAAATGTTGGCTATTACCGGTGAGATTGGAGATCCCATTGCTGCTCCTGTGGTTTGTTCGTAGAATTGGTTATTGGAAGAGAAATAGGTATTAGTGAGACAGTGTTCTATTAAAGGTGTGAGATTGGAGGGGAAGTTTGCAAATGATTTAATAATATCGATTGTATCAGAGATTGGTACTTTTGTAAAGAGAGATACTACGTCGAAACTTACTAGGATGCCTTGGGGTTGAATGTGAATTTGTTGTATTTTTCTGATGAAGTCAAAAGAGTTTTTGATGTGTGTGATAGAGTTTCCTGTGAAAGGCTTTAGTTTTTTGGCGAGAAAGCGTGCTAGGTTGTAAGTTAGAGAGTTTATTGCGCTGACGATCGGTCTGAGTGGGATGTTGTTTTTGTGAATTTTTGGAAGTCCGTAAAGTTTTGGAGAGATAGGATTAATAGGTTTTAATTTAGATATTGTATCCCTTGTTCTTGTGGTAAAGTCTATATTGGAGAAACCGGGAGGGCGGTAAGTCAACGTGTAAAGGAACATGAGAGTAAAGTTAGGCTAAAACATTTCACACAATCAGAAGTAGCTGAGCATCATATCGAAACAGGACATAGTATTTTATTTGACAAAACAACCGTCATTGCCAAAACGTACAATAAATTTCCAAGAAAACATAGAGTAGCAATCGAAATCTTGAAACACCCTAATAACATCAATAGGGACAATGGATATAATACCAATCCGATTTGGCCTTCCGTCCTCCCGGGTTTTTTAAAAAAGACTTGATTGGCTAATCAAGTTCAAGCAGTCCCCACCATGGGGCACTCTGGCCAATCACAGGCATCGTAGAGAATACATATATAAGAACAACATTACCTGAAACTTCAGTTTCAGGTCAGCCCTGAAGAAGTGAACTGCAATGTTCACGAAACGTCGGCAACATTCATAGTTTCGCACACGATTGAAACCCGAAAAATCTTTAAATTTTAAATTCTAAATTTTAAATTCTAAATTTTAAATTTAAATTTATTATGATGAATCATCGTGAAAGTATCAAATCTATCTAGATTCAGGATCAGTCAATCCGAATTATTATTGAATTCAATGAGCAGATTTCAAATCTCATCAATATTGACTATCACAATCAACATCAATAAATGCTAACAACAAGTGGTCTTGTTGAACAACAATTCGGATACCACGATCAGAGTAAGGATCAATTAAATCCCAATTATTGTTCAATTCAAAGAGTAGATTTTAAATTTCATCAACATTGATTACAACAATCAACATCAATGAATGTTAACAACAAGTTGTCTTGTTAAACAACAATTCGGGTACCATGATCAGAGTTAGGATCAATTAAATTCGAATGATTATTTAATTCAATGAGTAGATTTCAAATATCATCAATATCGACTACAACAATCAGCATCAATAAATGTTAACAAAAAGTTGTCTTGTTAAACAACAATTCGGGTACTATAATCAGAGTTAGCATCAATTAAATCCGAATTATTATTCAACTCCATTATGTAAACCTTGAAAATTATCGTTCGCAAAAATCTCAGTTAACCTCAAGAAATGTTAACATTCAATTGCAATATTAAAGAACAATTTGGATATCATAATTTAATTTATGATAAATTAAATCCGAGTTGTTGTTTCATTCCGAATGTGATTTGCTCCCAGTATCCTAATGTGTGTGAATTTGATCCGAATGATCGAATTCTACCCATTGCTGTGTGACGTCACTCAAGCCCCAGACGCTGGGCGTCAAGTTATAACCCTGATTTTGAACGATTGTTATTATTTTATTTATTTGCCATGGTAATGAGTTTACTTCTTAATGGCTTACTGCATTGAGCACCAGCTAACTTCTACCTAACATTAGTCATGAGGGGAGTCGAATGCAATACTGATCATTACCTCTTAGTCTCCAGGATGAGCTCAGGGCGGGGATGGAGAAGAAAGAGAACCAAACAAACGAAACAATTTGAGAGCTGCATGAAAGCAGTAAAGATATAGAGGGCGCGTGGTCTTTGTTACGGGGTACCATTGTTAAAACTGTATTTGAAGTATGTGGTACGGCGATGGTAGGAAGAAAGTCTGGCGATGCGTGGTGGAACGATGACATTGAGGCAGCCCAAAAAGAAAAGAAAGAAGTGCACAATAAAACGCTGAACATGACAGGTCCTAGCGATGAGGAAGAATAAAGAGAAAACCAGAACAGAAGAAGAGAACAGGATACAAAACTACTTTGAATGAATTATGAAAATATTATATGAACAGTTGAAGGAAAGTGAAAGTACAGAGTTTGTCAGCGTGAGAAACAGCAAAGGTGAAATGCTATGTGATATAGACGGAATAGTAGACGCTTTAAAAGACTCTTTTAAAGAACAATCAGGAGGTGAAGATATGGGACAACAAAGCTGCGAAATAGAACATAATGCATTGGAAACCCCAACTGAAAAAGTCTGTGTCACTGCGGTCAGAGATATAATTAAGAACTTGAAAAACGGTAAGGCTGCTGGTATAGACAGTATTAGCGCTGAAATGTTTGAATACGGTGGCGAGTACGTACCTCACAAGTTGTGTTAATTGATAAATTTATGTTCCGAGACAGGAGAAGTCCCAGATAATTGGAGAAAAGCGATTATCGTGCCAATATATAAAAGGAAGGAAGATAAAAGCAACTGCAGTACTTACAGAGGTATCAGCCTATTAAGTACCGTAAGTAAAATATACTCAGAAATACTTATTCGTAGGGTAATAGAAATTACAGAAGAGAAGATATGGGAGGCTCAAAGTAGATTTATGCCAGGAAGATCATGTAAGGATCAGATATTTAGCCTAAGATAGATCACAGAAAAAACCTTGAGAGTAGGAAAGGAAGTTTTCTGTGCATTTATTAACCTAGAAAAAGCATTTGACAAGGTAAATAGAAGTAAACTTTGGGAAGTCCTTAAAGAGTATGGAGTAAATGGAGGCATCCTACAAGCAATGAAAACAATATATACAGGTAGTAAAGCGAGGGTAAGGGTAAATGGGAAACTGAGTGACTGGTTCGATATTACGCAAGGCGTGAAACAAGGATGCGTGATGTCCTCGTGGCCATTCATCATATTCATGGATAAGTGTCTAAGAACTGCCCTCTTCGACGAAGAAGGCGTAGATCTCCAAAGAGTCAAGGTACGTGGGTTGGCTTGCGCAGATGACAAGATTGTTATGGCAGAATCAGTCGAGGACTTGCAAAGAATGTTGAGTAAACTTAATACAAGCACGAAGAACATGGGACTCAAAATTAACGCGAATAAAACGAAAATCACGGTGTTTAAGGGAAAAAGTGAGAAAAAGCTATGCAACATTGTCCCAAATGACGAGAGATTAGAACAAGTTGACAAGTACGTATATCTAGGTAGTCTATTCACTAACGACGGAAAAATAGATGGGGAGTTAGATAGGCGCATAAATAAGGGTAAGCAGGTTAACGGTAGAGCAGGGTCCATTCTCACAAATAAAAACATCGGAAAAAGGTAAAATGGCCATACATAATTCTATATTCGTACCGATTGTACCACACGGTAGCGAGACATGGACCTGTCAAGAAAAGGACAGGTGTAAAATCAACGCGATCGGCATGAAACCTCTGCGCATAACATGCGGGAAAACACTGATGGACAAAGTCCGAAACGAGACAATCTTCAAAGAATGTGGTACCGGAGAGACACTAGTTGACATATGGAAAAGAAATCAACTAAGGTGGTTCGGACATCTTAGAAGAATGAAAGATGAACGACTGATCAAACAAGTGTATAAAGGTAATGTAAATGTCAGAAGGCCCAGAGGTAGACCGCCGAACACATGGCTAGAATCTGTGAATGAGACATTAATCCGAAAAGACATAAGAAGCCATAGAAACACAAGAGCTTGCGTGAAAAAATGCATGGCCGTGAAGGAAGCTAGAATAGTATGCCAGGACAGGAAAGTGTGGCGACAAATAGTTTGTAAACAAAGTGAAAATAGAGTGAATGACGCCTGAAACAAAGACCTTGGATACTAATTTGCCCAAGTGGGGAACCATACATAACAATTTTGTAAGGCTCCTCACTTGGGGTGATCGCTAGAGAGATTGATCAGCAACCTGGGTCGGAGCAGTGTTGCGGAATTCTCGTGTCATTTAAATAAATAACACGAGAATTCAAGATCGATCTAAAAAATCTATACCTAACACCTATATACCTATCTACCTTATACCCATATACCGACCTACTCTATAACTATATACCTATTCACTATTTTCCAACCGAGCAAGTCACGTCTACCCCGAAAGGGAAATGGCTTAATAGGATAATAATAATATACAGGATGTCCCAGTATTCAAAAGAACATTTTTGTATTTTTTAATTATAACAAAAAAATGGCGTCGAAAATATTTATAGAACATTTTTGCTGAAGTTGATAATTACCGAGTAATTAACAATTGAAGATTAACCAATCAGAAAATGGTTTTGACTCTCTGGTGTAACTTCACACGTCAACGAGATTCAAAAATAAAAAAATATATTTTCCACAACCAACCACATTAGACAATATTCTCATGAATTCTGTAAAATTCCCTTCACTTCTGTAGGATTTTCAAGAACTCAATAGAATTCTCCTAAATTGTGAAGAATTATTCTGAATTCAGTAGAATTTTCTTCAAATCAGCGAAATTCTCTCTAATTATGTGGGGCTCTTTCGATTTCAGCAGAATTCTTTTAAATTTCGTGGAATTCTCTCGAATTTTGGATCATTCTCATGAATTCAGTTGAATTCTCATCAATTCAGTAGAATTTCCTTGCATTAATCATAATTCTCTGCAATTCTGTGAAAATATTTCGTAAGTTCCGCATAACCCTCTTAAATTATGTAGAATTCTCCTGAATTGTGTATAATTTTTTTAAATTCAGCAGAATTCTCTTGAAATTTGTAAGCTTTTCTTAAACTTTGCTTAATTCTCTAAAATTCAGTGGAATTCCCCCAGATTTTGCAGAATTCTCTTGAATTTAGTCAAATTATCGTGTTTTCTTTCGAATTCAGCAGAATATTCTTGAAATCAGCAAAATTCTTCCGAATATAATATATTCTTTTAAATTCAGCAGGCAAACAAATTTTAATTTAAAAAGAGTCGCCTGAGACACCTTTTCAAGACTCTATTTCATATCGCTATACTTATAATAATACTATCCAGCTTCAAAAAACCAGCCGTGGTACATTTAACAAACCCCGTATCAGCTGCCTTCAATCAAAATAGCCAAAATAATTAAAAATAAGAGGTCACATCTCGCACTCTCATAAGACTCTAGTCGATACTCTCATCATTAGAAAAATATCAGACACCCCCAAAAAAACGCTCGTAGTATATTTAACGAACCTCATCTTAATTGACTTTGAATAAAGCAGCCAAAAATATTTCAAATCGAAACTAGTCATGCCAGATACCTTTCCAAGGCTCTCGTAGATATTCCCAGCCCTAAAATAATATCATAGACCCCAAAAAAACCACCCTTAGTACATTTAACGAACCTCGTCTCGGTTGCACTTAATGAAAGAGGCCAACAAAATTTTGAATTGAATATAGTCACTCCAGGCATTTTTCCAAGAGTCTATTAGATATCCTCATTCCTAATGTGATATTAAACAGCCTTAAAAATCTACCCCTAGTACATGCAGCAAACCCACTCTCAGGTGCGTTCGACTAAAGCAGCCAAACAAATTTTTGATTTCAAAAAATCACCCCACACACTTTCCCAGGACTTTATTAGATATTCCTATCCCTAAAATAATATTCAACTACCCTAAGCAAACCACCTCTTATAAATTTAACATACCCCGCCTGAATTACCTCCAAATAAGGCAGGCAAAAAAATTTCAAATTAAAAATAGGCACCTGATACTCCTTTCAAAGACTCTTTTTCATAACGCTGTACTTATAATAATATTATACAGCCTCAAAAAACCACCTCTACTATGAGTACGTTTTCAGAAAATTCAAAAATATTTATAACTTTATTGTCGGCAGTAAATAAAAGCGAAGGATGCTAACTCAGCTTCTAATCAAGCTGGAAGCCTCTACTAAGGCCTAAAATTTGTCAAAATTCAACGAATTAAATGGTGGGTTTTTAAAATTTGTTAATTACATCAATAGCATGCTATTGCATATTATTTTTTTCTGTTTTTTTGCACGTTAGTTGACCACAATTGTAATCGATACGTTGAAGGGGTTGCCGTCCGCTATTGTCGAAGTCGGTTGACCCTCGCAGCATATTCTACCAGATATACGAAAGTTGAAGAAAAAAATGTCACTTTATGAGGCGAAGGATCAAGCAGGATATCGATATCCTGTAACCCGCTGAGAGTATCATCCACTTCTTTTGTGCCTCCAGTCCCAAAAAAAAGTCAAAAAAAGTAATATGCAATAGCGTGTCATTGATGTAATTAACTGTATTAAAAACCCTGCGATTGCATTTGTTGATTTTTTTAAAGAATTTTGAGCCTTAGTAGAGTCTTTCAGCTTGATTAGAAGCTGGGTTAGCATCCTTCGCTTTTATTTACTGCCGACACCAAAGTTATAAATATTTTTGAATTTTTCGAAAACGTACTCATAAATAAGACTTCAAGCTAACTACCCGATTTTTGCCAAAAAACGCATGCATTTTTCCACGAAATAGGATGGTCGAGAGCGGACCAAGTTATAAAAGGTGCTTTTAACCATGTCTTTTCACCTTCAATGCGAATTTGCATCGAAACTTATGGGCGCATCGCAATCCAATGATATTGTACTTATTCGTAATGAAACGAGAATTGACAAGATGATTTTCCTTTTTTTTAAGCGATTTCTTTTGATTGAGATATTCAATGATTTGTAGAGGGGCCAGGATTTTTGAAGCAGATAGTAGTACATTAAAAAAACTCCCTCTTAGATGCCTTCAACTAAAGCAGCGAAAATAATTAAAAATTAAAGGTAGTCACATCCGGCACTCTCACAAGACTGTAGCCAATACTCTCATCACTAAAATAATATGAGACGTTAAAAAAAACACCCCTGGTATATTTGACGAAGCTCATCTTAATTTACTTCGAGTAAATCAGCCAAAAATATTTCAAATCAAAACTAGTCATGGCAGATACATTCCCAAGCCTCTCGTAGATATCCCTATCCCTGCAATAATCTTACACACCCCCAAAAACTACCTGTAGTATATTTAACGTATCCAGTATCAACTGCCTTCAACATGAGCATACAATACAGCCTCAAAATACCACCCCTAGTGCATTCAACGAACCGAGTCATAGTTGCCTTCAATTGAAGCAGGCAAAAAATATTCTAATTGTAAATAGTCAACCCAGACGCCTTTCCAAGACTCTAACAGATTTCGCCATACGTACAATAATATTACACAGCCTCAAAAAATCACCCCTAGTACATTTAACGAATCCAGTCTTAGCTTCCTTCAAATAAAACTGTTGAAAAATTGAAAAATTTTATGTTTGAAATAATCACCGCACCTACTTTCTCAAGAGTTTATTAGGTATCCCGATCCCTGAAATAATATTTAACAACCATAAAAAAACGACCGCTAGTATATTTAACATACCACGTCTCTGTTACCATTGACTTAGGCAGCCAAAAATTTCTCAAATTAAAAATGGTCTCAGCATACCCTTTCCCAAGAAATTGTTACTCCAGACACCTTTCCGAGGCTCTGGCACATATCGTAATTCCTACAATAATATTATACAGCATCAAAAAACCACCCCTAGTACTTTCATCGAACCCTGACTGAGCTTCCGTCAACTTCAACTGCCAAAATATCTTAAATCTTGAATAATCACCCCACACACTTTTCCAACACATAATTCGATATTCCGATCCCTACAATAATGTTCAAAAGCCTCAAAAAATAACTCCTAGTACATTTAACGAATCCCGTCTCAGCTGCTTTCAAATCAAGCAGCCAAAAAATTTCAAAGTGAAAATAGTCACTCTAGACACTTACCGAAGATTATATTTTATATCGCTATACCTCAATAGTATTCAACAACCCCATAAAACCAACCCTAGCACATTGAACAAACCTCTTCTGAGCTGCCTTTAACTAAAACGGGAAACAAATTTTGAATAAAAAATAGTCATTCCAGGCACCTTGCCAAGACTTTAGTATATATCCTCATCCTCACTGTAACTTTGAGCAACCACGAAAAATTCCCCCTAGTACATTTATCAATCCTCATCTTAGCTGCATGCAACTATAAGAGACACAAAACTTCAAAGTAAAAATAATCAACCCAGACATCTACAAAAGTCTTCTGAAGGTGTTTGGGGTGATCATTTTTAATTTGCGAAAAAGATCCTAGTCGACTAAATTTGACGACGCTCTAGTTAAAACGTTTATCCTATTTTTATGTTCTTTGACAAAATTTCTTCATCAGGAGTATGTTTAAAGTGAAAAATGCTCCCTAAAAAATATTTGATAATTTTTTTGCGCACGTATTTATTATATATTTCCAAGATATATTTTTTATAAAACTTTCATTTGAGAAAGAAGAATGGTCACCTAAGCTCCACAACACTATTTATCAAGTTTGTTAATCACTAAAAAGTAATGTAATTAAAATAAACCCTATTGTCCAGGGCATCGTCAAAACATTTTCTCATTTGCCTTATTTGTGCAAATTTGTATGGAAAATTACTAGGTAATTCTTTCTTAGGATGATATTTATCTAGGCAGAGCAATGTGGTCGAATTAGTTCGATGTCGTCTTTGATTATGTTCGCTGAGTAAAGAAACCTCATTACAAGGCAATACAATCATTTCTGCATGTAACTCAAGAGAATTATACTAAATTCAAGAGAATTCTGTTCAACTCAAGAGAATTCTTAGATGATGTTATTTGGTGTTGACCAGGATATAAAATTAATTAGAAGATGTTATCATTATTGGTATACTGGTCATTTTTTTAATTCTGCCAAACGTAAGAGAATACTACTGAATCGATGAGAATTCTACAGACTTCAAGAGAATTGTACATATTTTGAGACAATGCAAGAATAAAGAGAATTCTACTGTATTTACGATATATTTATACAGAATTCTAGACTTATCTAGAATTCTGCCTAACTCTAGAGAATTCTCTGGAATTTGGAAGAATTTTGCTGATTTCAAGAATATTCTGCTGAATTCGAAAGGAAACACGATAATTTGACAGAACTCAAGAGAATTCTGCCAAACCTGGGAGAATTCTACTGAATTTCCGAAAATTAGGCTCTGTTAAAGAGAGTGTTACATAATTCAAGAGAATTATACGGAATTTACTTGATATTTTTACAGAACTCCAGAGAATTATGAATAATTCAAGGAAATTCTACTGAGTTCAGGATAATTCTCCATTATTCAAGAGAATGCTGTCAATCTCAATAGAATTCTGCCGAACGTTAGAGAATTCTGCCGAATTGAAGAAAGTTTTGCCGAATTAAAAAGAATGCTATTGAATTCAAGAGAATTTCACGTAGTTCAACATAATTCTACTGAATTCGTGGGAATGGGACCGAATTCAAGAGAATTTCACTGAATTCGACAGAATTCTGCTGAAATCAAAAGAATGCCACAGAATTCGAGCAAATTTTGCTGATTTTAAGAAAATTCTGCTGATTTCAGAAAAATTCTTGATATTCCAGGAGAATTCTACTGAATTCTGGAAAATTTTGCAGACTTCAAGGGAATTTTACAGAATACATGAGAATGTTGTCTAATTTGCTTCATTGTGGAAATATATTTTTTTAATTTTTGTACCTCGCTGACGTGTGAAGTTACACCAGAGAGTCACAACCTACTGAAAAAGCGAACGGAGGAGAAATTATACGAACTGAACATGTTTATGCACACAGCCTTGGCGATGTCACATAGATTGTTGACGGTCTAACGCGTGTTTCTGATTGGTTCATCTTTAATTGTTAATTATTTGGTTATTATCAACTTTAGACCATTTTTTTCATAATTATTTTTGACTTCATTTTTTTGTAGGATATGTAGAATATATATATATATATATATATATACATATATATATATATACATATATATATATATATATATATATACTTTTTTTTATATAAATTGGTTTCGGTTTTGGTTCCTTGGGAATCAAACCGAAGGACCTATGACAAAGCTACCGAACACGTACTCGGGTTGCGGATAGAGGGTCCCTGTACCAAGCGTTTCTGCTGAATATGGTTACAATAATGAATAAGCAGTCGCGAACAATTGGCCAGGGATAGTCCCGAAAGAATAACCCCTAAACGAAGGCGTTAGAACCGTGCCGAAAGCTGAATGACACGTGGGCGAGGTGTCTCAAACGGTGAACTGAGATACTGGACGACCTCTCAGAGTATCAGCCTTATCCTTGCACGCGGGACTCTACAATGGGTCGGACAATAATGCCAATTACCCTAGAGTTGGGGGATCCAATCAAGACGGAGTCAATGCGATGGACCGGCAGAATCCTCATACTTTTGGGTGGAAGGATCGACTCAATGACGACCTGCTAGAGTGCTGCGATAGCAGTATGGCCCCCGAGCGAGAAGGTTACATGGCACGACTGCAGGTTCTGTGGTGCGAGAAACACCCAGAGCTCTCGCACTTTCCGCGTCAACGTCTGCGAAACCATGCCGAACAATTCCGAAAAAGGGGCTATGTAAGCGGAGCGCCTACTCTACCGCAGCCAGAACAAGCCGGCAACAGAGAAAGAGTGGCGACACTGAGACCGACCGCGAACAGGCATCCAATAGACGAAGAACGATGCTTCAGCACTCGGAGAAACATCAACATTCAGGTTTCTTCCAAGCCCAAAGACCTGACTGAACTGGAGCTTCGTGAAGATTTTCCCGAAGAATCCGACCTCTGGACTATCAATTGTGGTGTATACAGTGCAGCGAGAACTTTGGCGCATGCAAACCGAAAAACAAAATCAACGGTTGATCATAAGACCAAAAGACGAATACATCAACTCAGCACAATGATAGGATGGGCAAGACAGTACGCGTCCCGCATTCAGTGTGTAATTGACTACATAACATCCGGCAGGACTTTCACTGCCAAGGTTCGAAATTTCGCGCGCAAACTACGGATCTGTCATCACACATTCAACAAGTCAAAACTACTGACCGTTAGGCAGCATATTGTTGACAGAATACGAGTATTATCTAACGCTATGAGAAGTCTAGAACGTAGGAACAGGTGGGTCAGAGAAAATCAACAGTTTTTGTCTGACCCATGTCGACTCTTCCAAGAACCTCCAGTTACTGTCGACCATCCGCCCAAACCAGAGGAGGTCGAAGCATTTTGGAGAGAAGTCTACGAGGTCCAACATCCACTTCAAGAAGACTCAAAGAACATAAATAGCTTCAAGGAGCTGTGCAATGCTCTCATAACAGCTGAGGGAGAATGCCCACCTAGCACTACCAAGGAGGTGACAAACGTATTAAGAGGTATGAAGAACTATTCCGCTCCCGGTCCAGATGGTATCAAGACCTTCAGGTGGAAGAAGTTTCCTTCAACCCACCAGCATCTGGTCCGAATTTCACCTTATATCTAAAGTCGGAAGAGCCTATTCCGGAGTGGTTGGTGGAAGGGCGCACAGTGCTCCTGCCGAAGACGGGCAACTTAGCTGACCCTAAGAATAACAGGCCAATAACTTGTCTGAACACACTTTATAAGATCTTTGCAGCTATCCTAAATGATAGGATTCTTCGGACAATTGGACCTGTGTGGCCTGGATTTATTACCGAAAAGCTTTCGAATCATCCTCACATAGACTTATCATCTGTCTGTTGGAAAGCTTGAAGGTTCATCCACATATCGTGAGGTGCATAGAGAGATTAATGCCGCTTTGGAAAACCAGATTAACTATCTTATCTGGAAAATATTGTGCCACTGTCACTCGCACTTCGTCATTGCGAAGGTTACCTCTGTGGCAAACCTGGAGGTTGAAAGCATAAGGTCACTCATGTATTTTACATGGACGATCTCAAGATCTATGTTAGAAATAAAGAGAAACTACATCAAGCTCTAAAAATTGTCAAAGGGTACACTCAAGAGATTAGAATGGAGTTCGGGTTAGTGAAATGCGCCACGGTTAATTTGAAGAAAGGAAAACTTAATGGCATCCCCGAAGACCCTGAGCTCGTCGACAGAAGCGCTATACGACACATTAGCGCTGGAGAGACCTATACATACCTGGGCGTGCCACAGAGCCGCATTCAGGACGTGACACCTATAAAGGATACTCTCGGAAGCAGATACAAACTTCTCATCCGGCAGATTTGGTCTTCCGAACTGTCGGTTAAGAACAAAGTATCTGCAACGAACATGCTTGCCGTGCCGGTAGTACTCTATTCATTTGGAGTGTTTTAATGGACGAAGGACGAGTTCAGATCCCTTGCTGTCGGGACGCGAAAGGTTTTGCACGTGATCAAAAGCATACACCCTAAGTCTTCTGTTCCGCGACTTTCCATCTCACGCCGCCTAGGTGGTCGCGGAATACTGAATCTTGAATGTCTTCACAACAGGATTATTCTGGGTACAGCACATATAGTTGCAAATAGACAAGATCCTCTTCTTAAAATGGTCAGGAAACATGAAGAAGCGGGCAAAGGGGCGTTTCTGTACAAAGCAGCGGAGGAGGCTGCTGAGACACTCGGCCTTGAATTAAATACCAGGGGTGAGCAAAATGCATCAAATCTTATCCATCTTGAATACTCATTTCTGAAGGCACAGATTAAGAAAGCACAGGCGAAAAACTTTCGCGAAGAGCTCCTTGACAAGAGGATTCACGGCATCTTCCACAGAAATGTGGAGGATCAGTCGATGCCGTATGAGTCAAGATAGTGTCATTTCCACTCTAGCATACCGTCACCACATTTCGAGACAAGATATTCCCGATGATAGGTGCAGAGCGTGTCATGCACACCCCGAGCATTTAGGACTTTTTAGGAATTTAGACTTTAATACTTTAATTAGACTTTAAATAGGAATTTAATTTCAGAATTTAGACATTTAGGAATTTTTCTAGTTGTCCAACTCATGCGGGAACGACCTACATTCAAAGGCACAATGCGGCACTAAGAGTGCTGTATTACCATCTCTGTCACTCTTACGGAATTGGCCCAACTACCGCTCCGCTAAACGCTCCTAGGGAAATAAAGTCAATTGTCGAAAATGAGAAGTGCCGTATATGCTGAAACTTCATATTCTCGACAATTGTTTCTGTTGCGCACTCGAGGACTGACATAGTTCTCCTTGACTTCGAAAAACGAACCATGCTCGTTATCGAATTTTCGGCACCAGCTGAAAAAAACGTCACAGCCAAGGAGAAAGAAAAGAAAGAGAGATATAAGGATCTTATGAGGGAGTTGCGACGGTTATACCCCGAATATTCTATTAAGCTAATCGTCTTAATCATCGGCGCTCATGGAGGTACCAAAGTTTCACTGGTTAATAGCCTGAAAAGCATCCCTGTGTGTGAACAAAATGCTGAGACACTTGCGGGGAAACTACAGAAGGCGGTCGTCCTTGAGTCACTCCGTGTCCTCAGGGTGCACGAGACCTTTGCCGGATCATCGTATCGAATTCATCGCAGACTGTAACCACCTATCTCACGGTCGTGAGACGTGGTTACAGCTGAAATTTTACAGCGATTTTGCTGGGAGAGGGTGCAATTTTTCAGATTAGCACCTGCTCCCGGCGAAATCCTGCGGTTGTCCTTATGACAAACTTTTAACTATATATATATATATATATACATACATTTCTATTCCCTTGGAATAGAACCGAAGGGCTTATGACAAAGCCACTGAACGCGTCCTCGGGTTGCGGATAGAGGGTCCCCGTACCATTGGTTTCTGCTGAATATGGTTACAATAATTAATAAGCAGTCGTGGACAATTGTACAGGGATGGTCCCGAAGGAATAACCCCTAAGCGAAGGTGTGAGAACCGTGCCGAAAGCTGCATGGCACCTGGGTAAGGTGTCTTTAACGGTGACTCAGGGATACCGGGCGACGTCTCAGAGTATCAGCCTTATCCTTGCACGCGGGGCTCTACAAGGATTGACAAACCCTTTCCCTAGCTGCTCGTGGGAACAACAATGAAACCAACAAACCAACAAAATGTTGTAGATGCGGATCAAAACGATCGAACGCGCAGAGCACCCGACAATGGATCGGCAAACAATACCGATCATCCTAGAGTTCGGGGTGCTGAAAATAATTTAGATGGAAACAGGACGACGAACCGGCGAAACGCCCACATTCAGTGGACGGATCAACTCAAGAATGACGTGCTAGACTGCTACGATGCCAGTATTATCCCTGTTCGCGGAGGCTTTATGGCGCGTATGCATACTCTGTGGTGCTAGAAACACCCAGAGCTTCAATACGTTTCGCATCAGTCTTTGCGAAATCAAGCCGACCACCTCCAGAAAAATGGATATGTACGCGGAGCGCTTCCTCAGCCGCTGCGTGAACAAGCTGCAGACGAAGATGAAACGACATTAAGACCAACCGCAGAAAGCAGGCACATTCTGGAAGATGATCTCAATTTCAGTACAAGGAGGAACATCAACATGCAAGTTCATCTTAAGCCCCAAGATCTGGCTGAAATGGATGCCTTCCTTCGTGGAGATATCTCGCCAGAGTCCGACATCTGGACCATCAATTGCTTAGTTTATGGTGCTGCGAGAGCTTTGGCTGATTCACATGGAAGGCTGAAACCGACGATGGATCAGAAGACCAGACGACGCTTGCATCAACTGAACAAGAAAATTGGATGGGCAAAACAGAATGCGTCCCGTGTTCAATGTGTGATTGACTACATAACATCTGGTAGACCGTTCACGGAAAGGGTTCGAAAGTTCGCCCAAGAACTAAGGACCTTAAATCACACACTGAACAAGTCAAAGCTGCTGACAATCAAGCAGCATATTTCTGACAAAATAAGGCTGTTATCTGACGCAAGGAGGAGGATACAGAAGAGGGAGAGATGGAACAGGGAGAATCAACAGTTTCTTGGTGACCCATCACGCCTCTTCAGTGATCCCTCTGTTTTTGTAAAAAATCCACCCAAGCCCAAGGAGGTAGAGACTTTTTGGAGAGAGGTGTACAAGATCCCGAAAACACTAGAGTTGAAAGAAGATACTGACAATATCATCCGCTTCAAGGAGTTTTGTGACAGCCTCATAAAGTCTGAGGAGGAGTGGCCACCCGTCACTGCCCAAGAGGTGAAAAAAGCACTTAGAGGCACGAAGAACTTTTCCGGTGCTGGACCAGATTGTATGAAGAACATATTCACCTCATATTTAAAATCGGAGACACCCATTCCGCAGTGGCTGGTGTTAGGACGCACTATACTCCTACCGAAAAAAGGCAACTTGTCCAGACCAGAGAATTACAGGCCAATAACTTGTTTAAACACACTGTATAAGATTTTTACAGCTGTCCTAAACAACAGGATCGTTCGACGAATTGAGCCTGTATGGCGAGAGATGTAAGAACAACGAGGCTCGAAAAAAGGTGTAGCAGGCTGTCGAGAGAACCTGCTAATTGACAGGTGTGTCTGTAAAGACGCTGCGGCCCATCAGCGCGTCCTGTCAATGGCCTGGATTGACTACCGGAAAGCTTTCGATTCAACCTCTCATAGACTTATCATCTGTCTGTTGGAAAGCTTGAAGGTACATCCACACATAGTGAGATGCATAGAGAGATTGATGCCTCTTTGGAAAACTAGATTTACCATCTCATCTAGGAATCATCGTCTGACGACGAACAAGGTCACCTTCCAGAGGGGCGTCTTTCAAGGGGATAGTATGAGCCCTTTGCTTTTTTGCATCACACTTCTGCCTCTATCTCTCGCACTACGAAATTCTCCTGGATACCTCTGTGGCGACACTAATCAGCGTGAGCATAAGGTCACTCATGTATTTTATATGGATGACCTGAAGATCTATGCCGCTGGTAAAAGAAAACTTCAAACTGCTATAAATATCGTCAAGAACTACACAGGAGAGATTGGGATGGACTTTGGTATGGACAAGTGTGCCAAAATTCATTTGAAGAAAGGAAAGATTACTGGCGTTCCCAAGGACCCTGAGCTTGTGGATATAAGTGTTATCAGACGTCTCAATACTGGAGAGACCTATACATATTTGGGCGTGCCTCAAAGCCGCATTCAGGACGTAACATCAGTGAAGAAGTCTCTCGGAAGCAGATACAAGCATCTTCTTTGACAGACTTGGTCTTCCAATCTGTCGGCGTTGAACAAGGTATCTGCGACTAACATGCTTGCCGTCCCGATTCTACTCTACTCGTTTGGGGTGGTCCAATGGACGAATAACGAGCTTAAGGCCCTTGATGTCACCACCCGTAAGATCATGCATATGCATAAAAGCTTGCATATCAATTCGTCAGTTCGGCGATTATGAATTTCACGCCACGAGATGATTGGCGAAGGAGCGTTCCTTTACAAAGCCGCGGAGCAAGCTGCCGACACCCTTGGCCTGAATTTCAACATCAAAAGTGAGGAAAGTGCATTACTCCATCTAGATGCTTCACGTCTGAAAGCCGAAGTAAAGAAAGCAGAGGTTAAAAAATTTCACCAAGAGCTACTCGACAAGCATATGCACGGAAACTTTCACAGAAATGTAGAAAAACAGTCCTTGTCAAAGGAGCAAACTTTTGCTTTCCTCAAATCATCAGGGTCAATTCAGGTACAGAGGGCTTTATTTTCGCATGCCAGGACGGTGTAATCTCCACCTTAGCATACCGTGATCGCATTTCATGTCAAGAAGTTCCCAGTGATCGGTGCAGAGCGTGTCATGCACGCATTGACCACCTAAAACACATACTATCAGGGTGTCTGAATCACGCAGGAACGACGTATACCTGTAGACATAATGCGGCCCTAAGAGTACTTTATTACCATATTTGTCGCTCTTACGGTGTTGGTCGCGAGCCTTGCCTGCCGAAAGCTCTAAGGAATATAGAGTCAATTGTCCGAAACGATAAGCGCCAAATTTTCTGGAACTAAGATTTTCAGGCAGCAGTCTCCGTTGCGCACTCGAGGCCTGACATTGTTCTCCAAGACTTCGAGAAACGAGCTATATAAGTGATCGAGTTCTCGTTTCCGTCCGAATACAACATCTCTGGAAAGGAGAAAGGAAAAGAGGAGAGGTATCAAGACCTTAAAAGAGAGCTGCGACGACTGTACCCAAAATATGCGGTGCAAGCAATTGTCCTTGTGATAGGTGCTCTTGCAGGTGCGAAATTATCACTGGTTCCTAACCTTAAACCCATACCCGCTTACCACAAATATGTCACTGGCACTTGCGAGATGGATGCAGAAAGTTGTCATCCTTGGATCGCTTCGTGTCCTCAAGCCACACGAGGGTTTCGCCGGCCTGTCGTGGTGATTTCTTCGTGCCCTGTGACCACCCATCTCATGGCTGTGAGATGTGGCCACAGGTGTGAATTACCGCGGTTCTAATCGGGGCTATTGACTTTTTTTAGATGGCACTTGCTCTTAGTGGGACCCTGCGGTGGTTGTTAATCTCTTTTTTTTGAATTATTTATATATATGATTGGAATACGATCGCTAAAGCACAACGCACAGTGCGGCCAAATCACAAAAAGCTGGCCAAAACTATAAAACTTTTTCCAATCGAGTTGAAACTCAATTCTCGGAAGTTTTTGGGATCGCTGATTACGAATCTCGAGTCCAGAATATCAAATTCAAAATGGCGGATCCAATATGGCGGTCGAATATGCTGAAAAAGATATGCTAACAAAAATTTTGATTCTCCTGAAACTTGCTCTATAAATCTGAATTGGTGAAATCTCGCTAATTGAAAGTGAAATTTTAATCATTCAATTAGCAAGAAGTCGGTCACTAACGATTAGTAGAAAACTACTGATTTGATTAATGGAAATTGTCCTCTATGAAATTAGTAAAATTCCACCAAGCAATTAGTAGTTGGTGTTGCTGCAGTAGCATGACTCATTCGCCAACTCCTGTGCGCTGAGTTTTTCAGTCTCGTCGAAGCATTTGGAAATTTTTTCTGGAAAACTATAATGATCCATCTGATAACAACTAAAATAAAAGACATTATTAATATAATACATTCTGGGCATTCCAAGTGGTGCTTGTATCATTGGAATTAAAAGGTTTGTTCTGATTAACGAATCCTCAAAACTAAATTGTGTAGTATAATTATCATAATAATTCACAACATATTATAATATCATTAAATTTAATCATGCTCAAACATATGATACATGTAAAATATATTTGAGCATTGTACTTACTCAATATCAACAGTAAAAATCGTTTCATCAATAAACTTATTAACTACAAATAAACACTTCGTAACTTCGCTATGAGAGAATTCATAACCTCAATGAGCGTGGCGTTGCTAATGAATTAGTAAGGCAGCGCTACTAAATAATAGTGAACCATGTTTACTAATTGAAATTAGTAAAACTTATGCTAATTTATTTTTTACATGCTTACTATTTCAGAAGTAAAACTTTAGAATATTACTATTTTGTTAGTGAACCATACATTTATTAATTTATCTAGTAAAATTTTGACTAACTCAGATTAAGACCTTTATAAAAGGGGGTTTTCGAGGTCACTGGTGACCACATGCACAAAGCCAGAGGGCAGTTTCGGCCGCTGGATTTTCAATTTTCCATTGAAGAACATCCCAAAATACATCCTAGGATACGCGTGGGTACATATAACTCGACAGAACTCCAACCATCCCGGCAAGAAGAGAAGAATTCAAAAAAATTAATACTTTCATATTTAAACGAAAGAGTGAGCATTATTTAATTTTTTTGAATGTGCTAATTTTCCATCGGGAGAAGTGCTTAACGAAAGAATAGGTTTATCTCTGAAATCAATTCTTTTCTATTTCCTTAACGAACGCCATACAGGCGAACATATTTTCCATTTTTTTAATTCCTCTTAATGCGAGCAGTAGACACACCTCTCATGGTTATTTTTAATTCCATACCTACATGCTGTATTTTGGATTAATTTAATTCTTTCTAATCCGTCCACAAAATGCGTGCACTTACATGATTTCTATTCCTCCGTGTGCAACATAAGTTTGGAAATATCAATTTTTTTTGTCATGGTTATTTTTAATTTCATAGTTACATGCTTTATTTTCGATTATTTTAATTCCTTCTAATTGCAAGTTGCCTACTAAACATATCCTCTCCTTCCCTAAACCCTAACAACGGTTTCAGATGTTTAGCAGTCAAGTTGCAAAAATTTAACCTAAACCAAAAATCCAAAATCAAACCAAAAAAAAAGGTAGGCAGGAAATTTTCAAAATTTGATTTCGACTATGCTGGATAGATCGTTTTTTGGCTCCCTATACTTTTTTTGTGGTTGTGTAATCCATGTACGTACATCAAAAAATAATTTTAATATAATTTAAATGTGTTCCAAGACAGATTTAATTGAAATCGGTCAAAATATGTTTCTGTTAAACAGATTAATAAAAAAATGTTCACATAATTTACCAAAATTCTTTTTTTTTCACCTGTAATTTATAAATGTAATACAATATTTATTCATTTAAAAAATTAATTTATTTCAATTCACAGTTGCGCCTTAACATAGACATTATTTTATTCCTTTCTATTCTTTCTTTTACATTTCTTCACTTTTTAATTCCTCCCAATACGCTTCCATTATATTTTTCTAAGTCGATTAAAAGGAATAGGTTTTGCTTTTTTTGTCTACTCGATGGTGGAACTTTCGATGGAGGAAAATTCACGTATTAATGAGAATTCAGATTCTGAATTTTTTTGAATTCTTTTCTTCTTACCGGGATCCCTCTACTATAAATCTCTAAAGGTGCAACGCGTAAGCTTCATGCATATGTGCTAGAATAAGATAGAGCGTATATGCGTCCTACGATCCATCGTATGTTAGGAAAATTCAGAGGTAGCATAAGCGGTAGGATTTCAAAAACCATATTCATGATATAGAAAATTCTTACAGTATAAAATATTATTGCAAGAAAATAAAATAGGTACCTATATATTCCTATGAAATATTATAGGAAATAAAATATCCGTTAAGTTTCATGAAGCTAGAAACCTTTCTCATGTTGAAGTGGAATTAAAGAATCCAAATTTTAACTAATAATATGGTGCCATGAAATTGAGATATGGTAAATCATAAATCTGTTCGATTGATTTAATTAATTTTCAAAAAAAATTATTCAAGCAATTAACTTAATTTTTTCAATTTAGTGACTTAGTAATTACAGAAATGTTTTAAAAATGAATTTTAAAAAGCCATATTATACATCACAAAACGTGGTGGGAGTGAATTTTATAATAAGCAAAATTATTGTAATCAAAAATTCTAGATAAGAAAAATTGATGGTGTGCGTGTAGTCATCCCAAAAAATTGTGGAACTAGCCAAACTTATGAAAATTATTTGACTACTCATCACGAATTTCGGGATAACTAGACGCTTCGAACAAATAAATTTGATAGAAATTCCTTTTTTTCCGAGTTTACTTAAGGTAGAGAATTATTGGGAGATATGAAAGGTCTTTAGGACCTTTCCCCTAATTGTTTTCATCAGTGAATTTAATTAATGGTACTAATATTTTACATTGAATAACTTAGAATCTGAAGAGAGTGTACATCGCTTACTGTGCAAAATTAATTTGTCAACCACATATTTTTTAGTAAAATATGGAGCTGTTGATTTTGTCAGTGATATCAATAATTTTGTCAGTTGATATATTAAACATGTATTTTTCATATGATTTATGAGCGGCTCTACACTGTGTTTCAATTCATAAAATTATGTATGCAAGAATTCTTATATTGACATTACTTAATTTTTCATCGCAGATGCTGATTGGTGGATCAGTGAGCTTCGTAGCTGGCAAGCAAGCCATTCGTACCGTCTATTGGAGAACGGGAAGCAATGGTCGTCTTCTGAAAACGGCTAAGACATGCATGTTTCAAGGCCCGCCAAAACCAGCACCTTCGTCGACGTCCGCAGCAGCTTATCCGCTCTCCCCGAGGATGAAAAACATCCCCAAAACGATTCTTAATGCCAAAAATTAGATTTTAGTTTATCTTGAAATAGATTTACAAGAGAAATACTGTACATGACTTCATAACTATTTATATGAACAAGACAAGTATTCACACAAGTTTTCAGGAAATATCATGACTCATTATTAAACTATATATTTTTAAACCTATACGAGCATGTTTCATCATTTATCGTATCCTTTACTTAAAATTTCTATCTGATTATAAATTTTTTAAACCCGTTTTCCGTATTCATATCAAAATGAAAACGTAGGTCTAAACTAGGTCTCTTTCGGCAGTAGGTACTTTCAATTATTTGAAAGACCAGTGCAGTAATTCGTTTTAAAATTTAGGGATGAATAATAGTTAGGTGGACACACTACGTCCAAATAACTTAGGCCATCTAAATCCATTAGTGGAAGAGAAAAAGAAACTATGCAACATTCTTTGTATCACATTTGCACCCTTTACTTAAAGTATATTGTGCAGCCATTATATTAGAATGTCTTGCAGAATTCTATTGACCATATAATACAAATGCGATAATGGATGTGTATAAACATGTTCAAATCGTTTGGGCTAGAGTTTGATCAAACTCTGAAAGAGCTTTGCAAAAAACTTCATTCTTTTACTCAAACATGTTCGTAATAAAATATTAGCTCACCGAAAATTGGTCCATGGAAAATCGAAATGAAGGATAGGTTCATCGAAATTTGGTGAACGTCACACAAATAACTTTGATGAACCTAGAGACTTCAGACTACACATTATTACAAATAATCGGTGGCCATCGAAATTATTAACCTCGATTTATTTTGAATTTCATCAAATCCTTTGAGTTTCACCAAATATTTTTATTTCTCTAAATCTTCTGAAAACATGGATTTCTTTTCAACTATTTCAAAATTCATCTACTTTGGCCCAAGGGCTAACTTTTGCCCAGTGGAGTAAAAAGGGAGAGATCCTTTTTTTCTGAATAAAATTCGAACTTGATAAATTTTAATTTATATTTCCATCTAGTCTGTGATGACGAAATAATTTGTCTGTATTAGAGGAGTTAACTTTGATCGATATTGTAGATATTATTCACAGTATGTGTGATTGGGTTTCTCAACGGATCGATAATTACCTTCTCCGATGATAATACAGATTCCTATTTATGTATGTACACGTTCTTGTGAATTCTGCAGAATTTTGTAGAAGTCTTCATATTCACTTAGTCTTTTGAATTCTTTACAACTTTCGTTAATTCTCTTGAAATCTGTAGAATACACGATGAGTTATTTTGAATTACTTCAAGTATTTTAAATTCTTCAGAAATCTCTTGATTTCTTAGTGTTCACTTCGGTACCTCCATGCTAAATTCTCCAATCTGTGGTTAGCAGTCTACACTCTCCAATCTCGTTTTGTGTTGGCACGTAACGCCTGCGCCGCACAGTGTAAAATGGTGAAAGTTGATATTTTATTTTTGTGTATATTCCATTTTTATAGTAATTCAAACAGCGAAAAAATTGTCGATTTTTTAAATTTCATTTTCTTTACCCTAAGCAAAATTTTTCTTATTCTTATACTTCCTGTAACTTGAATTCAATGCACGAAGCTATAAAAAGGAAACGTCAATTGTTAATTTATAGAATCAATTGTTATAAATAATATTCCTCGAATCACTTTATAGAGAAATAGTATGCTAGTATATGTTCGCCTGCCTCTAATAAGAAAATATTCAATCTTTTTCTTCAATCCGACAGATCAGAACCAGGTAGAGGATAAGTTCCATATTGTTTCCAGTGCGAGAATTTTACGAATCTTTTTTGGCAACTTTCAAAACCTCTCATATTATTCTAGAAGTGTGGTGACCAGATTACGGTTCCGTACTCCAACTTCGATCTCACCAATGTATTAAAAAGAATTTTGAAAGTAGCATCACGCTGGCCAGGAAGGACGAATAGGTATCACAAAGAAGGCAATACAATCGGTTCGCGGGATAATATTCGGGCACGAATATACGTCGAAAATCCGTTTGAATTGAAATCCTAGCTGAGCTTCTTTTCGAGATATCATCAAGTTACGTATTTTAGCTATTTCATCAATGGAACGTAATAAGCTGTACCTCAAGTATGCATTTAAATGCATATGTAATTATTACTTTTATGCTAGGTATGTGTAGAATGGATAAATATATGTACGTATGGATATATATATATATATATATATATATATATATATATATATATATACATATTTATGTATTTATGTCACTGAGTCCAAATCTGGGCGTGAAATATTCCTATCACGTCACAGTTTCTCAGAAATCAAGATCTAACTTCAAAACTGATGAATATTTATACTATGCTATCTTTAGCTTCACCCAGAAACAACGACGTGGACGTAATAGGACTATGTTCCCTTTAGGGTGCCTGATTTGAGTGAATCCCCTTACCTCTCACTGTTTGAGGTTTATTTGTCTACTAGAAGTCATCAATCTAGACTGAAAAAATCTTAATTTTTATTTGTAGAGGAGCGTATTTCCTTGTCAGAAAATGATCTACGAATTGATTTCCGTTTGTGTCTAGAGTTTGTATCAGGTTTTAAACACCAGCAGTAGTCAGACATCATATTCTCATTCCAATACCCTTGATATCTTTCTTCCATTGTTTTAATATCTTGGTGGAATCTTTCGCCTTGCTCTTCACTAAAATTTCCCAGATTATCTGGGAAGCTATCAATGTGAGAATCCAAAAAGTGAATTTTCAAACTCATCAAAAAATCTTGCTTTTTGAAATCTGTTTCTAACTTTTCAACTATTTTTTTATAATTTTTGTGTTTGTGATTTCCTAAAAAGTTTTCTGTAATACTTCTAAAACTTTGCCATGCTGCTTTTTCAGTCTAATTCATTTTTTTTCAAAATCATCATCTTTTAGAAGTGCCCTCACCTGTGGTCCATCGAAAACACCTTAATTTATTTTTGCGTCAGACAGATTCGGAAATTCAATAAATAGGTATCCAAATGCTTCACTTGAAGTTTTCTTCATTGGTTTGACAAATTATTTAATCAAACCAAGTTTTATAGGAAATGGTGGAAGATGGATTTTATTTTCTGAAAATAAAGGTGTATGTATCACATTCCACGTTCCAGGCATTAAATTTTCTCTCAACGGCCAATTTTTCCTAATATAATGTTGTACCCGTGAACGACCATCCCATTCACATATGAAACACGGAAATTTTGTAAAACCACTTAGTTGGCCTAATAAAATTATAATGATTTTTAAATCTCCACAAACCTGCCAATTATGTTCACTGTACTTCAATTTGTTCAAGATTGTTTTCAGATTTTCGTATGCTTCTTTGAGTACCACTGAATGAGCAACAGGAATCGGAGTAAACACATATTTTGACAGTAAACTAAGTTATCTGCACTCGTAAAAAATTGTCTGAATTCTGTGTCTCTATCACGGTAAAATGTTATTCTAACTGTAGGATCTACATTACCTTTGTCTTTCATTCTCGAAACCAGGAGTTCTGAACTTTCTTTTGACAGGCCCAAATCTCTAACTAAATCATCGCGTTCCTGATCGTTCCAGGTACTCTTGTTTTGTGTAACGTCATCGTTATCTTCTGAAAAAGTGCTTTCATTGTCACAGTTTGATACCGGATGTTCTGATGTATTTGAAATTGAGGTATCAAGTTCGTCAAGTTTTTCTGTACTTGTAGAATCTTTAACTTTTGTCACTGGTAATGTAACAGAGTTAACTTCAATATATTTTATACTTTTCTGATTTTCATTATTGTAACCAAAAATTTGTGTTTAAGAAAAATAGCAGTCTTTATCATGGTTTGTTGGTTTTCTCCATATCATGGAAGAAGAAAAACGTTTGTACCTTTTGTAGCCTTTCTTCCATTTAGATAAAGAAGAGTTGCAATTTTTGCACACAGTTTTCGGCGTCCATACATCGTTAAAATCATTAGTTGTTATGCAATAAGATTCTTCGTAATTGGTTTTTAGAATCCCAGCGAAAGAAATTGGGTTTCGTTGAACAACATAGTTACCACATACTAAACAAAAATGGTCAGGATTGTTGATACAAAATGACATTTTAAAAAGATATATTTGGCAACTGGTGGGCGACTGCCATTTCGTAACAGGTTCAACTCAGAGAAAAAGTTGTCTTGAAGCAAAAGCATCGTTTTCTTTCCTGTTTTGTTTTGAACGACGTGAATATATGTTTTATGCAAACAGAATTATTTGGCTGCAAGATTAGGTGAAGTTAGTCGCATAAGGAAATTTCCTGCTGCAAAAGGATTCCTGTTGAGCCAAATGAAAATCCTCTCAACCTCAAACATAAGAGAAAATTTCATTTACGTTAAGAAACATCCTTTTGTCACAAGAGGACATTTCTCTGAGTGTGCAGCGGTAGTTTGCTCTGGTAGTCCGTTTGTAGTATGAATTCAAATTGCACTGAGCTCGCGATTACGGTTCGCCAATTCTGTCTTTCTGAGAATTTGGGTTCGCTTCCAAATATAGAAGAGTGGAGGTATGCTTGTTGTCCGCTTTAGATGTTTACATAAAAAATAAGTAACTAAACTCTCTGCACAATCGGCTAGGTAGGTTGAGCTGCTTGTGGTTTAGAAGGGTTGGCTTATAGATGCAGGGGTGGTTCTAAGGAGTTAGTTAGGGGACTCACTCAAATCAAGCACACTTAACAGTGAGAGGCTAGGGGACTCACTCAAATTAAGCACTCTAAACATCGAGAAGCAAGGGAACTCACTCAAATCAAGCACCCCAAACAGTGAGAGGCAAGGGGACTCACTCAAATCAAGCACCACAAACAGTAAGAGTCAAGGGGACTAACTCAAATCAAGGACCCTAAACATTGAGAGGCAAGGGAACTCACTCAAATCAAGCACCCTAAACAGGCAAGAGGTGCTCAGGCAAGGGGACTCACTTAAATCAAGCACCCTAAACATCGAGAATCAAGGGAACTCCTGGACTATTCGTTGGGTCATAAGCCCTCCCGATTGGGCTTGCTCAAGTTTATTGAGCTGGCATGTCTTGCAATTTCTAACGTAAGACGTGATGTCTTTAAACATGCCAGGCCAATAATATCGAATTGCGGCACGATGGTAGGTCTTCTCTCAACCTAAATGGCCGGCTTCAGGCGTGCAGTGCACTTCCTGTATCAGGTCAGACCGAAGGTTCTTAGGAACCACGAGTTTCCGAGCATCATAGTCCTCCATGATGTCCTCCAGCAGCCGATTGTTCAGGTACTTAAGTAGCTCTTCGTTTACCACCTTCCAACCATGGTACTTCCCGGGTGACTTAAACACAGCCTCACGCCGCCTGGCATACCACTCGTCCTCGACAGGCTTCATGGCCGCGATATGGTCGATTTCTCCATCCTCGAACATACGGGATAGTGCATCCGGCATTTGGTGCATCGATCCCTTTCAATGGAAAATTTCGAAGCTATATTCTAGGAGATCCAACGCCCAGCGCGCCAAGCTACCTGACGGTTGTCGAGTTCTTCCGCTTTGCCTTGGACATCACTCGACTAGCGTATGCGATCACACGCTCGTGCTTGTCTTGAATTTGGGTGATTACAACCCTCAACCAAAAATCACTTGCGTCTGTTTGGACGCAAAATGGTAGATTGAAGTCGGGGTACGCCAATACGGGCGATGACACCAAGGATGTTTTTAGAGTCTGGAATACCTCTTCCTGTTCGTCTCCCCAAGAGAAATCGTAATTTTTCTTGGTTAGACGCCTTGATGAATCGCCTATACCATGAGGTAGCCCCTACGAAACGTCTGACTTGTTTAACGTTTCAGGATTGAGGATACTAAAGTATGGGACGGACCTCATCAGCGTCTACTAATAACCCATATTTGTTCACCTTGAATCCCAGAAATTTCACTTCGGTTTGACAGAATTTACACTTGTCTGGGCTGAGCGTCAGTCCCGCTTCATTTAAGCGCCTAATAGTCCGCTCCAGCCAACACAAGTGCTCGTCAAAGGTTTCAGCGACGATGATCACGTCATCTAGGTACGCAAGTACGTGTGGCCTCATTTCCAGGGTGATGATCTTGTCCATCAACCGTTGAAAGGTTGCTGAAGACCCGGTGAGACCAAACGGCATGCGTTTGAACTGACACAACCCTTTTCCTGGGATAGCAAAAGCCGTGATTGGCTTAATATCTTCACTCAGAGGGATCTGGTGGTAAGCCTTGTTCAGATCTAGGGTTGAGATGTATCGAGAGGAATTTAAGCGGTCCAAAATTCCCGCCATAAACGGAATCGGATACGCACCTTTCTTCGACACCTCATTAACCCGTCGAAAATCTATACACAGACGGTAATTACCGTCCGGCTTAGGGGCCATTACCACCGGGCTGCACCACTCACTATTTGAAGGCTCAATTAAATCCTCCTCAATTAATATATTCGCTTCGGCGATTAACGCGTCACACACTTTAGGTGACATACGATGATTCCTCTGACGAATAGGAGGATCCCCTTGCGTGCCGATCAAATGCTCGACAAATTTCGCGGCGGGTAACTTATCGGGTCTCGGTTTTATTAACTCTTCAAGAACTGGTCTAAACTAACTTGCTCCGCTTCACCCAGCAATGCGATGGCTCTGCAAGTGTCGATCTCATTCTCGCCACGGGACCAAACGCAAATTTTATGATCGGCTCGTCAGCCAATCACAACTGCTTGTCACGCAAATCCAGAACGAAACCGAACTTTTCCGCGAAATCCATGCCTAGTACGCACGTATCAGTTAGCTCAGGTATGATCTTAAAATTAACTGAGTGACTGGTTCCTGAAAAGGTGGCCGGCAGACACACCTCGCCAATGACAGACTCAATAGTGCCATTGGCCTTCGAGTAATCAATCGTATAGCCACCAGAACCGAGAACCTGTAACCCTACTGACCCAAGATAAGTTCTAGATGAGCTTGTGTCTACCAATGAACGGATTTCAGTACCCCCTATCGTTATACTGACGTACGGTCTCGAGTTGGTACCAATCCCTGATAGAAAATCAAACGCAGTGTCAGAAGGGTTGTTGTTGATCTGCCCCTTCGTCCCCTGAGCATATGAGAGTTTGGTAAGTCCAGCACTCAAAGATGGGTATGATTTTCAACGAGACAGTGATTCTAAAGAATGAGTGGGAACATGAGTTCCACAATTCAATTGAATGACTGAGGGTGGGGAGGTCTTCCTCCCCGCTTCATGACTTGAAGATAAATTACTGAAAGTCAAATCAGGCTAAGTTTCAGAAGACAATTTCTGAGTCAATTCAGGTTCAATTTCTGAAGATGAGTTCTGAGTTAATTCAGGTTTAGTAGTCGAATTTGGAGGGATTAATTCAAGTATATCACTAACATCAGAAATGAGGGTCTGTCTGGAAAGAAGAGGAGTGGCGTAGACCCTAAGACGACCCTCCTTAAGTGGTTTCCCTGACAATGAGCAGAATCACAAGTCTGCCTAACTTGCCCGTGCTTGCCACAATTATAGCAGAACTTGGGCCATCGAATTTCACATTCTCTCCAACCGCGATCAGCTCCACCACAGTTGAAACAGGGTGGTTAAGACTCCGGTTGGATCCTCCTTCTCGGAGGTGGACTCCGTTTTGAGAAGTCAGGCTTAATTGAGGCCTGCGCCAAACCCTCCTCACTTTGAGTCTCGTCCTTATTGGTTTTAGGACGGTGTTTAGTATTATTATTTCTGGTTTGGCTACCACTTCCCGAATCGGTTTATTATGTGAACTGGCCTGGGTGCCCAGTTTACCCACCAACTTCACCAACACACTCACCAAGGACTCCAGAGTGGAATTGACCCCGCTCGATGTGCTGTCACTGGTAGTCCTACCAGCTCCGCGAGAGTGGTTTGGATTTTTGGCATAAACCAATTCAGGGAAGAATGGATCTTCCGGGCTAGGAGGTGAACGCTCCCCTTCATCGAAATTCGCCGTTCTTTCCACTTCAACTGCAAGCAGCATTAACTGATTGTAATAAAAAAACTCGAAACAGCGAATAGACCTTTGAAGTTCAGGTTTGAGATGACGATGGGCCCTGTCCATCTGTTCTTGCATGGTAACAGGCCGTTGAGCTTTAGAAACAAACCTTGCAAGCAAGTCAGAAAATCAGAGGTCCTCTCATCACGGCCCTGATGACGCGTGGCGACTTGTTCTTCAAGACGTCATTGATAATTGATGTCTCCGTACATCATCAGGAATGCAGTTTTGAAATGTTGCCACGCAGGCCAGGCATGAGAATTATAACGGAACCATTGTGAGGGTAATTTTTCCAGAATTAATGGAATCCCTATCATCAATTCCTCATCAGTGAGGCCTGAGACTGAAAGTCCCTCCTCTACTCTGGTCAATAAATTTTCCGCACTGCTTTTATTATCCCCACTAAACGCGATTCCCCATTTCTTCACAATAGTGTCCACAGTTTTATTTTGGGACCTAGAATGGGAGTACTGAGTGGAAGGGGCCTAGCCCCTCCTGACTGATTAGGGTGCGCAAAAATTGACGAGTACGGTGGCAGGGGTCAGGAAGGCATCCCAATAGTGGTCTGTTGAAAATAGGGACTAAACCTCTGTGGTCCCGCCAAAAACGGCGTAGATGCCGCAAAATCTGCTCCTAGGATAGTCGGTGCCCCGGCCGACATGAAGACTGAACTATTGGCTGGAAAAGAATTATTGTACCCAGTAACCGACTGAACGCGTTCCTGAGTCGACGGAGTTTGTATTCGGTCGCGTTGGGGCGATGACGTCAGCGGATTATTTTCCCATCCCCTATGCGTAGTGGTTCCTGTGGGGCTGAAACCCCTCAAAGCGCGCACAAGGATTTGTGGAAAACCATGAAACGGCTCCATTTTGAGTGTCCACATGCTGCGATGCGATTTCATCTCCTACCGACACCATACTTCGTGACGGTGCGTGCGCGGTACTTGTATCATAGGGACAGGGGGAATATCCCACAACACGACCACCCCTTGTTTCAATACTGTTCGCTGGGAAATACGAGTTTAAGGTCATCAATGGACTCGTATAATAGAATACGAAAGAGGTACTAGTGACCAAAGTATGGACGCTAGTTGCACCAAAGTATGACGGCGTAGGATGAGGTTCAAGGGGCCTGTTACTTAATTGTCCCCTGTCGTGAAGGCTGGAGATTTGAATAATCTCCGGGCGGCACCCAAACATCCGTCGTAGGGATCCACCTCACTACCATTACGCGTGGGGTCTCCCTCTGTGTGGAGTAATACCCGTCCTACAATTTCATTCATGACATCCTGTAATTTGACAAGGCGATGCACGCCTCCCATGTCCATTTCCGGTTCGAATCTCGAGGATTGGGGCACTTCCGTACCGAAACTGTCCTTCTCAGGGACCGTAGGGCCCTAGCCCGTAGAACCTCTAAGAATCCTGTTACGTCAAGCCCCCTTTCGCATAAAAGATTTTTTTTCGTGCTGTACATTTATCCGTGAACAAAAACATGTTTTATTTGTATGATTCTTATAATACTGGGATGGAGGAAATGTTTTCAAGTTTTTCTAAATAGGCAAAGGCACTTATTCTGTTTTGAACGCTTTTATTGAGTCGGAAGAGGACATTTTTCATTTATTAACATTTTTATTAATGCGAGTTGAAATGGAGGATGAGTTTTAATGTGAAGCATTTAAAACGATAACGTAGAATTATATTTTTAACCAGAAATCTTTGAATTGCTCAATTTATAAATGTGTATAAAATTAAGTTTTGCAGTTTAGTTGTACTTAATTGAAAATCCGTATCAAAATTTGCGCAAGCTTCATTTCACATTGCACTAGTTACAAACATTTTTGCACTACAAACAAGCATGATTGAAACTTTTGGCGGGAAATCGCAGGTCACCTGCCTCATTCAGTCGGTCTGCTGGCCTGGTCGTCGAGCACGCGGCTTTAGACGGAAAAGCTCGGAAACCTCTGGGCGTTTTTAGTATAGTCTTTTAGAATTGTCACAAATCCCGGTTGCAGATATTACTAGAAGCGCTCATTTCAACAGGCATTCTAATTTAAGAATAAGAGAATTTCGTACATTTCTTATGATTTATGTTACATAAAATATTCAAAATTGTCGATATTTTTTACAAAACTTGTTATTGACCATTATCACTTTTTCACGATCACAATTTTCAAACATTAAATAAGACTTCTTCTAAAAGATTGACTACCGGAAAGCTTTCGATCAAACCTCTCATATACTTCTCATCTGTCTGTTGGAGAGCTTGAAAGTACATTCACACATAGTGAGATTCATAGAGAGATTGATGCCTCTTTAAAAAACTAGATTCACTATCTCATTTAAAAATTATCGTGTGACAACGAACAACGTCACCTTCCAGAGGTGCGTCTTTCAAGGTGATACCATGAGCCCTTTGCTTTTTCGTATCACACTTCTGCCCTATCTCTCGCACTACGAAATTCTCCTGGATAGCTCTATGGCGACAGTAATCAGGGCAAGCATGTATGTATATGGATGACCTGAAGATCTATGCCTCTGGTGAAAGCAAGCTTCAAACTGCTATAAATATCGTAAAGAACCACACAGGAAATATTGGCATAGACTTTGGTTTGGAAAAGTGTGCCAAAATTAATCTGGAGAAAGGAAAGATTATTGGCGCTACCAGGGACCCGGATCTTGTGCATATAATTGTTATTAGACATCTCAATACTGGAGAGACCTATACATATTTGGGCTTGCCTCAAAGCCGCATTCAGGACGTAACATCAGTGAAGGAGTCTCTCCGAAGCAGATACAAGCATCTTCTCCGACAGATTTGGTCTTCCAATCTGTCGGCATTGAAAAACGTATTTGCGACTAACATGCTTGCCGTCCGGTTCTACTCTACTCGTTTGAGATTGTTCAATGGACGTAGAATGAGCTTAAGGCCCTTCATGTCACCACACGTAAGATCATGCACATGCATAAAAGCTTGCGTATCATTTCTTCAGTTCCGCGATTATAAATTTCACGCCGTCAAGACGGACGCGGACTTCTGAATCTCCAGGGTCTTCATAACCGAGTTGTTCTAATCACAGCTTACATAGTTGCGAATGGCAGAGATCCTCCCCTGAATATGGTCACGAATAACGAGATGATTGGGAAAGAGCGTTCCTTTACAAAGGCGCGAAGCAAGCGGCCGAGATCCCTGGCCTGGATTATAACATCAGAAGTAAGGAAACTGCATTACTCCAACTAGATGCTTCACTCCTAAAAGCCTGTTTTAGTTCGGCTTAGACAAGAGGGGACGTCGGGAAATTACACAGACACTGATCGTTTAATTGCTGAACTAATGTGTTTTATTGACTGAGTTACAATCCACGACACTGTACAAACACTTTCGACCGTACGTCCTATCTGGTTGAAGCACGACAAGAGACTGATCTGAGGCGAAGCACGGCAGCTGATGGGAGGGAGCCCGACGGCCCTCAAGTGGCGCCTTCCACGGAAGTGAACGGAAACAAAACATACCGCCCGCCTCGTTCCTTGAACGACTGCTAGCCGCCCGCCGTAAAGGTCGAATTCTCGTGCTCTCGTTCAACTGAAGCAGCTGCCAAAGGTTTCTCTGATGGAACGTGCAAAGCCAACGATGCTAACTTGGTGACTGGCCGCACATATTCGCCGTTGGAGGTTTTGATGGTGGCAACTCGTACCAGACCGTCCTGGCCGGGGTATGTCTTGAGAATGCGAGCCAAAGGCCATCGCCCATTGATTGACAGGAGACTGGGGTCGACAACCACGACCATATCTCCGACCTTGAAGTTCCTTCGAGATCGAGTCCATTTCGTTCTCTGCTGAAGTGTATTGAGGTACTCGAGACTCCAATGGTTCCAAAACTGGTTGCGGAGGGCTCTGACCAACTTCCAATGGGTCAGGTGATCGGGATTTTGTCCTTGAGTTTCGACATCTGGTATTGATGTCAACGGTCCTCCAATGTTGAAGCGACCTGAAGTCAAGACGTTGAGATCATCAGGGTTACCCGTTAATGCCTTGAGTGGGCGACTATTGAGGACCATTTCGTTGCTTGCTAAGAGTGTGCTGAACTCTTCGTAGGTGAGCCGGCGAGTTCCCAGAACGCGTTTTAGATTTGTCTTCACCACCTTGACCCCGGCTTCCCAAAGGTCCCCAAAGTGAGGAACTCCGGGGGGTATGAAATTACAGGTTACTTCCTGTGTCGCGAGCGATCCAGAAACCTCTATCCAATTCAGCTGCGAAAATTCAAAAGCTTCCCGTAACTCGAAATCAGCACGATGGAAATATGTGCCGTTGTAGCTCCACATTTCTGAAGGCTTGTCTCTGCTACTGAAGAATCTCGTCAAAGCTGCCATCAAGCTGTTGGTTGTCATATCGCCAACGAGTTCGAGATGCAGATTTTCGTGGCGAAACACACTAAGACGACGATGTAACCCTTGGTTGAGCGAACGCCTCTTCCCTTTGCGGAAAGTATTTGGAAGGGCCCTGCGTAATCCAATCCGGTCTTTGAGAAAGGTCGACTCGGAGTGACACGCGCTGCTGGGAGAGGAGTCATCGCTTGGTGGGCCGGACGGGCTCGAGAGCGGATGCAAATGTCGCATTTCGCCAGGGCGGAGCGGAGTTTCCTTTTTCCGCCAAGGATCCAGGCGCGATGTAGCATGTGAGCGTATGTTGTTCGAAAACTTCCATGTAGTGAACGTTGATGTGCCCAACTGATGATGAGGCCTGAAAGTGAGCATCGTCCATCAATAACTGGTTTGAAAAATTGAAACGGCGAGACAGAATGCATCAAATGTTCAGTGCGTGATTAGCTACATAACATCAAATAAAAAGTTCACTCCAAAAGTTAGGGCACTTGCTCGAAACTTGAGGAAAGCAAATCACACGCTGAACAAGTGTGCTCTCTGCATACAACAAACCGGAATTCTGTAGTCGACCTCCCACTCTTGCGATCCCCTCACTGTCGATGAACGTGCCCAAAGTTTGAAAGGGAAGTCGCACGGATGTGGAGGTTGGGTTTCGTAATCGCTCGAGCTCTTCTTGAAGCCATAAGGATTGACTGAGGCGGACACAGACATGAAATGCTACCTTCAATTCATTCACGGCGATGAACTTCCTTTTGGGTTAGGGGTTTAGTCGGCGATGTTTGGTCCAACGAAGCATGTATGCGACCACTCCGAGGAGTCTTCCGAGATCAGAGTATCTATCCAGGAGTTCCATGTCGAAGCTCTTGAGTGCAAAACAAATCCTGGTGGTTGGAAGGTTGACGACCGATTCGACCGGAACTGGACTGTTGACGGAAGGCCAAAGCTCATCGGGGGAGGCAAGCCAATCAGGACCGGTCCACTACAACTTGCAAGATAATAGTTGTGCAGGTTCGAGGCCACATGTTGCTAAATCTGCTGGGTTGAATTCCGTGAAAACATAGCGCCAGATTGACGGCGGCAGTAGCTCCAGAACGTGTTCGACGTAATTATCTATCAGAGCGTTTCCAGTGGGCTCGCTCGCCCGCAACCAGTGTAAGACTATTTGAGAATCACTCCAGGCAATGCAATTGACGATGGGTACGTCTAATTCGGAGGCCAGCGATCGTAGCAATTGGGCCGCCAATAATGAGGCTCTGAGTTCTAAACGAGGAATGGTCATTCTTGGGACTTGGGTGGCAGGTGGCCGGAGACTCCAAATTGGCGAAAGTTTCGTCTTGGCGGCGAGAAGCCGAGTGCAGGTCTGACTCGTGGTTGAATTTGCACGCGAGTAAACTGTTGCGGCCATAGCCCGGCAGCTGGCATCTGAGAATACATGTAGCTGGAGCTCGGCAGTCGGCTGCATGTCGATCCATCGAGGTATAGATAGTTCACCTATGACCTTGAGATTTGTTGTGAATTCGCTCCATCGGTTGATGTATGAGTGTGGAATCGGTTCATCCCATTCAAGACCTGCCCTCCACAAATCCTGGACAAGTAGTTTCGCTATTAAAGTGACGGGCACGATCCAACCGCACGGATCAAACAATCTCGCAATAGTGGATAGAATGTTGCGCTTCCTCGAATTATGCAGGTCAATCTCGGGTGCGCTCAGACGAAAACAATCGTTTCGTGGATCCCAGCAAACGCCGAGTTCGTTGATGAGGCCGTCGCAGCAAAGTTGCAGCCAGGTCGGGCGGAGACGATCTTGTTGGGGTAGGTCTTCTAGCAGCTCCGGTCGATTGGCGACCCATTTACGGAACGGAAATCCACCCAGCTGGAGCAGGTGAACGAGCTGATCCCGTAGCTGCTCCCCTTCTTGAAGGACATCGCATCCCGTCAAGATGTCGTCGACAAAGCGGTCCTTCAAAAGTACTCGGGCTGCATCGGGCCAGACTGACCCATGATCCGTGCACAATTGTTGCAGAGTTCTCAGGGCGAGATAAGGTGAGCATGATTCCCCATAAGGCACAGTCAACAGTTGGTAGTGTATGACTGGGTCACTCTCGCGGGCACTTCACACGATGCGTTGTAAATCGATGTCTTGGTTGTTCACCAGAATCTGCCGATACATCATGCAGACATCGGCGCCGAAAGCGCTCCTGTGGCGTCTCCATCGGATGAGCACGTGACCTAGATTGGTTTGCAGTTTTGGCCCAGTGTGAAGCATGTCATTGAGACTGAAACCAGTGGACGTGGGCCTTGATGCATTGAAGACTACTCTCGGGCAGCGATGATGATCTCCCCGTTGCCAAATTCCATGATGTGGTATGTAGTAGGTGGGACGATTGTTCGCGCGCAGCTCGGTTGGCGGTATGGGTCTCATGTGACCAAGTCGAGCGTATTCCATCATGAAACAAGTGTACGCCTTTGTCATTTCGACGTCCTGATTTAGTCGCCGATGCAGGGAGCTTAGGGAGGCCAACGTTCCGTTCAAACTCTCGCCGAGCATTTTTGAACCGTTTTGTCTCAATGGGAGGTGTACTATATATCGTCCTTCATGAGTTCGTTGGTGACGAGCGAAGATGCCTTCGCACTCTTCGTCCAACGGGGACGGGCGTGAGACCCGTGGCAAATCCTCCAATTCCCAGAACCGTTGCATTAAAAAAATGAGCTTATCGTGCCATGTCGTATCCGGGAAAGTGAGAACTGTGGTACAAGTGGTCGCTGTCGGATGAACATCTCTTGACGGTGCTCTGCCTGTTATGATCCAGCCAAAGGCGGTCCGTTGAGCCATCATATCGTTTCGCCGGAGCAGCTCGGGTCGCAGGAACAAAGGGTAAACATCGGCTCCAAGTAGAAGATCGACCGCTCGAGGATGGCCGAACCGTGGATCAGCGAGATCTAGACCTTGCCAGTCGCGCATTGTTTGTTTGTTTGTAAATCCTGCCGGTATAGCGAGGTTCAATTTCTGGAGGCGACAAACTCCAACGGGCACAGACGAAGAATCGTCGGATGGATGAATGCAGAAGTGAGTACGGGTTCGAGCGTAGTCCATTGGACCGCCCGCCACTCCGCTGATGGTGATCGCCGTTTTGTGCAAGGAGGCTTGAAGTTTGCGAGCAAAACTGATTGATGGCAAGGTCAATTCAGCACAGGGATCCAGTAAAGCTCGCACCATCACAAGTTGCCCGTCGTTGCAACTGACTTTCACCATGGCTGTGGGGAGGAGGACTAGTCATGAGCGAGACGCGTCTCGGGTAGCTCCGCATGTCTCAGGTGGTGCCGTGCCAGTCCGGGAAAATTTAGCTGGAGAAGGTTCGTTTGATGGTGGCGCTTCTCGCTTGCATTCCGTTGGGTGTGATGACGGCCCTGGCAGATCCTGCAATTCCAGGATGATGGGCAAATGCTTGTGGAGTGGCCTGGTCTCAAGCAGTTAAAACAGAGACCCACTTTGGTGGCGAATTGTGTGCGCTCCATCGACGTCAACCGAATGAAGCTGCTGCAGTGACTGATGTAGTGAGGACCGCGACAATGTTTGCATGGAACTCGAGTCGCTTGAAGAGCTAAAGTCCTATAGCTGCGTTGTTGGCGTGGCGCCAGGGATGTCGGCGTGTAACCTCGGTTAGCTGATGTGCTCGGTGGCCGTGAAGATTCTGAAGAGACGAGAGTGCGCTGGCTTCGTTGTAGAGACTGAGAAAGGACACCATAGGTTGCTGAATAGTTGGCATCCAGGTCACGGTATGCATCAGCGCGCTCGAGCTCGTCCTCTCAAGCTCGTCCTCTCAAGCTCGTCGAGTGTCTGGACCCATGCACTTTGTAGCAATCGACACAAACTAATCGACCCACATGTCAACAGGACGATTAAGCGCTCGAAGTTGATCTCGCTGACGATCTAGCGTGTCGATCAGTCGTTGGAGTCCAGCCGCCGTCTCGTATCTCATTGGTCGAATGTTGCGCAGGGCCGTGAGGTGATCTTGGACCAACAAGCGGGGGTGGTCATAGCGCGACTGCAGTAATATCCAGGCCGTGGCATAGTTGGCCCCTGTTACTGACATAGTGTCTATTGCGTTCTTTGCATCGCCCTGCACTCGAGCCTTCAAGCAGAACATGCGCTCGACGTCGCTGAGATGCTCGTTCAGATGTATCAGATTGCAAAAATCATCTCGGAACGTCTTCCAATCCTCACGTTTTCCGGAGAACATCGGTACCTCTATGGTCGGCAGCTTCCATCCTCCTCACACATTTGGGTTGATGGCCGCGGGGAGCGCGACTACGTTGTTGGCTGCCTGAGTAACTGCTGGTATGAGGGCTGATGCAGGTTCGAACCTGCGTTGCTGATCGTAGATTTGAGTGCGTGCGTTGATATACACAGTCTCGATGGCTGCGTAGGAGCTTTCAACATCGTAGTCTGTATCTGGAGGTTGATGGATGAGTCCCATGTGATTCGCCGGGTATGCCGCCCAATAATTCTCCAGTAAATCGAGACGAACGTCTAGTGCCCCAGGTGTCCAGTCGGCTTCGGGCTGATCCAGAACTGTTGCGCAGTATCGTCGCAACACGTCACTTAGTGCCCGTTGCGTGGTCAGCAAGCTGTGATCCTTCCTGTAATGATTGTGCAATCGATTCGAAAGTTACTGGAGCATTGGAAATATAGTCGAGTCCCGCGCACCGAAGGTTCGTCAGTCAATGAATTAAAGGAAGAGGAATGAAAACAATAAAAAAAGGGTGGAGCAAAGAAAAACCAATAATAAAATTCAACGAAATTGAATGATAATAATAATATAACAACAATCGATCTTCATTTGTTAAACAATATGCAATTTCAATTGCAACAATAATAATAAGAATATTAAAAACAATAAAATAAATATGAGAGGAATAAGAGGGACGAGGAGGTAGCGAAGTATTTGCAACGCGTGTGTGGGCGTGCGTATGAGAGTTCTCGACCGTGAGTGGGAGATTGTTCGAGAGAGCGAGGGAGTGATATCTGTTCAGGACAAATTCGGCTGCCTCTCCTGCCTCTCTCGTGAGATGGCGAAGTGAAGAGGAGAAGAGAATAAAAGAATAATAAGAATATAATACTAATCGAGTTTCAATTTGTCAAAACTATATATAATTGTATTTAAAACAATAATAATAATAAGAATACTGATGCTGTTTTTGATGCTGTTGCTTTGGGCTGACTCCCAATGCAACGAATTATGCGGTTACGATACAAGTATCGCGCAGTGCCACCCACAATAGGCCTCTCTTGGATAGAGGCCCTGGTTCAGTTGGGAGTGGCAATAGGAACGAACCGAGGCGACGACCAGGCAATGACCCCGGACAAACGCGAGAACATCGATTCAAATGGTCGGACCAACTCAGGAAGGACCTTCTTACCTGTTGGCAAAGAAGCTCACCGGCGCGGAGAGGATTCATGAAGAGGTTACATGACCGTTGGGGCAATATGCACCCGGAATATGCTCATAAAACGCCTCAGTATTTAAGAGATCAGGTATCCTTCTTGCGAAAAAACGGATATGAAGCTCTTTATCAACAGGAAGAGGAGCAACATCCTCCAGCGAACATTCCACCCGTTCCAGCAAGACCACCTTTGCAGATAGCTGATAATGCCAACATGAGAAGTAGGAAATCCATCCACCAAAAAGTCTTCCTCAGGATGGACAAATTAGCTGAAGCTAATACAGCTCTCCGCGATTTGCTCCCCGAAGATGTTAATCTCTGGAATCTGAACTGTGTAGTTTACGAGAAGGCGGTCTCCCTGCTTAGCGACGATAGAAGTAACGATACTTCGGTACGGCTGAGTAAGACACGGGAGCGTATTGCACAGCTTCAGTTCAAAATTGAAACGGCGAGACAGAATGCATCAAATGTTCAGTGCGTGATTAGCTACATAACATCAAATAAAAAGTTCACTCCAAAAGTTAGGGCACTTGCTCGAAACTTGAGGAAAGCAAATCACACGCTGAACAAGTGTAAACTGTCGACCATCAAGCAGCACTGGACGCAAAAAGTAAGATCTCTTTCAACAGCGAAACAGCGCCTTGAACGGCGAGTTAAGTGGATTCAGGAAAATTCCACCTTTTCTACTGATCCTTCCCGTCTGTTCAATAAAGCGTCATGTGTAGTTAAAAATCCGCCTAGTCGAGAAGAGATTCAAGTCTTCTGGGAGCAAGTATATGGAGATACTTATCAACTAAATGAAGACGCTTCTGATATACCACTCTTTCGTAACTTTTGCCAAAGGCAAAGGTTACAAGGTCCAGAGGAAGAGTGTCCACTAATTACTGCTGAAGAAGTGAAGAAAGTTATCGCTCGAACTAAGAACTTTTCGGCGCCAGGGCCAGATAAAATCAACAACTTTTGGTGGAAGAAGTTTACTTCTATGCACCAACATCTAGCTCGTATATTTGCTACTTTCTTAAACGGAGAACAACCCGTCCCGCAGTGGCTAGTGGAAGGACGCACGGTATTGATCCCTAAGGCCGGAGATTTGTCATGTCCAAAGAACTACAGGCCCATAGCTTGTTTAAACACCAGCTACAAGCTATTCACTGGCATCCTCAAAGAGAGGATATTGACATCTATCGAGCCGGTATGGAGTGCAATAGTCGAATAACGTGGATGCAAGAGAGGGCTGGCAGGTTGCAGGGAGAACCTGTTAATAGACAGGTGTATTACCCAGGACTCGATCAGGTATCGACGCAATCTATCCATGGCTTGGATTGATTACCGTAAGGCATTCGATAATACCAACCATGAGCTTCTTGTCAAGCTCCTTGAGTGCTTGGAGGTGCATTCAAAAATAGTGAGATGCATAAAAGAGCTTATGCTCTTGTGGCGGACAAGATTTGTCATAACATCTGACAAAAGACAAGTGACTAGAAGCTTTGTCACATATAAGAGGGGGGTCTTTCAAGGAGACTCTCTAAGTCCGATACTTTTCTGCATCTCCCTCTTGCCTCTATCTATTGTGCTCCGAGGCAAAAGCTCTGGATAACTATGTGGCCCGCCGAACAGAAGAGAATATAAGGTTAACCACCTTTTATACATGGACGACCTTAAACTCTTTGCTTCCTCAAAAAAGGACCTTAACATCCTTGTAGATGCGGTAAATAGGTATTCTAAAGCGATTGGCATGAGCTTCGGACTGGACAAGTGTGCCTGCGTCCACCTACACCAAGGAAGACTAGAAACTACATCATCCAGTGACGATCAGGATGTTCAACTCATAGGCGGAAATACCATTCAACATCTTGGTATTGGAGAAACATATACATATCTTGGAATACCGCAAGCGGAAACCCAAAATGTGCATAACTTGAAAACGGCCCTTGGAAAAAGGTATCGCCAAATTCTCAGAAAAACGTGGGCTTCCAAATTATCTGGAAAGAATAAGATCCAGGCGACAAATATGCTGGCCGTTCCTATACTGCTCTACACGTTTGGTGCAGTAAAATGGAACGTCGATGAGTTAAAACAACATGATCGAAGCACATGCAAGATGATGACAATACAACGAAGTCTTCATCCTAGATCTTCCGTACCTCGAATATATCTCCCTCGCGGTAAAGGGGGTAGAGGATTGCTAAGCTTAGAGTGTCTTCATCGAAAAACGGTTCTGGCTACAGCCTGCTCAGTTCTAAAAAGCACGGATTCCCTTATGCGACTCGTACATCAACATGAAGTCGCCAATGCTGCGGTGTTTCTATACCATGCAGCAGATAGGGCCGCAGAGGAGCTTGACCTCCCATTTAATTCTAGGGAAATTACACATGGCCTAGCATTACTAACACCTCTGGTGCTCAAAAGTCGTATACAGGAAGCAGAACATACGCTCCTACTAAGAGAACATGCTGAGAAACCCCTCCATGGTAAGTTCTACGGCAACCTACGTAGAGAAGAGCTCTCGATGAGTCTGTCCAACATGTTTCTCAAGTCTGCTGGATTGAGATCGGAGACCGAGGGATTTCTTTTTGCCTGTCAAGACGGCATCATAGACACCTTAGTTTACCGCGAGCGCATAATGAATGTACCTGTACGCGATACCAACTGCCGAGCGTGCAAGCAAGAGCCCAAAACACTTGGACATGTTCTCAGTGGATGCTCTAAATATGCACGCTGCGCGTACATAGAGAGACACAATGCAGCTCTAAAAGTGATATATTACCATCTTAGGCATTTCTATGGTGTTGACCTATTGCCCGTCTTGCCATACGCCCAGGGGGGACTCGAGTCAGTTGTGGAGAATGATCAGTGTAAGATCTACTGGAATTTCTCATTCTCCAACACTCAACGTATCAGTGCTACGAAGCCTAACATTGTCCTCCAAGATCTGAAGAACAAGATCATTTACGTGATTGAATTCTCGGCATCAGCCGATGGTAATATCACGGCAAAGGAGGGAGAAAAACGGACGAAATATCAAGCACTTCTTTTCGAGCTGAGTAGGCTGTACCACGGCTACAAAGTCCATCTTATAATTCTCATAATCGGCTGCCTTGGAGGTATGAAAGCTTCATTTATTAGCCAACTCAACAAGATTCCGGCTTGCCAGCGTCACGCTCATTTCATCGCGAACCGGATGCAAAAGGCTGTTCTCCTAGGATCACTCCATCTGGTCCGTCAACACTGTTCCTCTTAAATTCTGAAAAGGTTGGTAGGTCTAAAAAAGTATCCAGAGGTGAAACCTTCATCTCCAACTGTCTTGTCTGCCGCGTAAGGTCATCCGCGGCTAGAGACAGTGGATTATTTGTAACGCGTGTGTGTGCGTGCGTAGGAGAGTTCTCGACCGTGAGTGGGAGATTGCGCGAGAGAGCGAGAGAGATAGATGTGCGCAGGACAGATTCGACTGCCTCTCCCGCCTCTCGCGTGATATGAGGAATGCTCTCGACCGTGAGTGGGAGATTGTTCGAGAGAGAGAGAGTTCTCGACCGTGAGTGCGAGAGTGCTTGAGAGAGCGAGGAGGAGGCATATGCGGGCAGGACAAATTCGACTGCCTCTCCAACCTCGCTCTCACCTCCTTTGTTCTATATGAGAGACCAAGATACCGTGTTCTTTATTCACTGCTACTTACATGGCGAAGACTGCAGTCGACTCGCAACTGATGATTTTTCGTCTCCGCTTCTGATGTAGGCCGGCCGTTTGCTGATCTGCACGCCGCGACCACCTTCGTGGAGTAGCTAATCCGACTAGAATGACCAATGTTTTAGTTCGGCTTAGACAGAAGGGGAAGTCGGGAGATCACACAGACACTGATCGTTTAAGTACTGAAATAATGTGTTTTATTGACTGAGTTACAATCCACGACACTGCACAAAGACTTTCGACCGTACGTCCTATCTGGTTGAAGCACGACGAGAGATTGATCTGGGGTGACGCGCGGCAGCTGATGGGAGGGAGCCCGACGGCCTTCAAGTGGCGCCTTCCACGGAAGCGAACGAAAACAAAACAAAACCCAACTAAAGAAAGCAGATGTTGAAAATTTTCACCAACAGCTTCTCAACAAGAAAAGTCACGGGAACTTTCACAAAAAATTTCGAAAAACAGTCATTGTCGATGGAGCAAACTTTTGCTTTCCTCAGATCATCATACCTTAATTCAGGTACAAAGGGTTTTATTATCGTTCCCAGTGATAGGTGCAGAGCGTGTCATGCACACGCTGAGTACCT